>CAJVQA010011412.1:0-10733 GCA_910591915.1 Cetraspora pellucida
CTTAATAAAATATTTAGAAATAATTAAATGTTTTTAGCAAAAATTTGGTATAAGTGATCTGCAGAAAGAGTTGCCGTTTTTTTTTTTGTATATATAATATTTAAATATTAATATAACTAGATATTTGTATTATTTAAAAAGAATTAATATAAGTGCAATATATTAGATTTGATTAGTATATTATTTATTATTATATTCAAAAGCTACAACTTGATTACTTTACAATATAAAATATTATATAAATAATAAATAATCTTTTAAAAAAAAATATTTGATTTGGCTAATAAGATTATTAAAATTTTTATTAGTTAAAATCAATAAAAATCAGTAATCAAGTTATATAATAAAGAACTTAGATAAATAATAAGATTTATAAAAGTTTATAGAAATTTAATTATATATAATATAATGTATTATTATTATAAATAATATATAATATTAAATTTTAATATTTAATAAAATCTCTTTGCAGCTGTAAGAGCCAAGCTTTAAACAATGAGCAACTTAGTAGAAGACAAATACCCATTCTCAGAGACCACTCTATTACATAACTCTGAAAATCACAATACAAAGTTCAAAAAAATTAATTACAAACCCTCACATATTTATAACTCTAAAACCTGTTACAACAAATTTCTTGCATATTTCAATTTACCTCTAATTTCACAAAACCAAACTATCAGTTCCTTTTTTAAACACCTTCAACAACATAACCTTATACATTATGCTACCTTTTTTATTAATACTAATATTAATAAAGCCTATATCTATTTACTCTCTGAACTATACTTATTACCAAAACACACTTTCATTAACCAAAAGCTTCTACATCAGTACCTTAACACCCCTCTCAAGTCTCAAACACATGAAATACTAATCTTAATATTGCCATCTACAATATTCAAGGTTTTAATAATATAGAAAAGAAACTTTTACTAGAAGAATATTGTCTTTAAAACAACTTACAAATAATGTGTTTAACTAAAACCAAAATAGCAGACTAAAAACAAATAATTTTATAATAACCAACATTTTACATACTACTGATCAAACAGTTCTACATTTAAAAAAGGTACATGCATCCTAATTTGTAATAACTTGCAACTACATATCTACAATATACTTAATTATCCAGAAGAAGCTATTGCAATAGATTTGTTTTTCAAACATAACTACAAGTTCAGAATCATTTCAACTTACCTTTTATCTACCAACAATTTGAAACAACAACAAACACAATCAACTATTATTATATGGATACAATAAGCCTTATAGCAACAATTACATATTATTGTTCTTGGTGATTTTAACTCAGCTATCCTAACCACTATTTCTAATGCAACTAAATACCAACTTCTCAACTATCTTCATAGTACAAATATGTATAACCTGGCTAGCCATACTAACAACACTGATGTTACTTGGCAGAATAGTAGATATTAAAGCAGAATAACTATATATGAGTCAGTAAATCTACAATCTCTTTTCTTAATAAATTTTACTTAGATATTTATCCAAAGCTACTAATAGTGACCATTAAATTCTGATATCACAATGGACCTTTTCTTTCACACTTAAATCAAGACAGAAAAACAAATGCAAAAGAAGAACTTTTAACTACCAAGCAATGACAAAAAAGAAATAGGAAGAATTTACTAATCAAATAGACACTAATATGCAAAACAACAACATTAACTTACTTATACTAAAAACAGATACATTAGAAAAAACTTTGGCACAAAATATATACATCTATTATAAATGCTGCTCTTCAACATATACCTAATAAAAGGTATACTGTAAAACACTCTTTTCACATCTTTTCACTCAAAGCAACAGCACTTTATAAGGACTTCAAACAAATTGGCAGCATTATTAACAATGTTAAAAATTAATCCAAACACTACCAACTAATCACTAATACTATCATTAACCAAATTTACAATTTTAACCAAAACATAATTTTGATATACCAAACCCTCCTTCAAACTCCCAATTACTACCATGATAGATCTTCCAAATAAAACAATCATGGAAGGCTATATATCATGCTAGAAGCTTAAAAAACTCTCAACACCTTTATTAACATATTAACAAAGCAATTGATAACAGATGTGAATGACTATTAACCCAACCAACTAAAATGATCAATAGCATTCTTAATCAACATACTGATCTAGTAATTCTTCATAACATCAAAACAGCAAATGAAGTTATAACTGACCCTCTAACTATACTTTCACATATAAAACAACACTTTTACCAATAGACAAAACATCAACCTTATCAATTTGAGACATTTAATTTGTACTGGACCAATGAATATCAACCTAAAACCTTCATTAATATAAACTAGTATGCCCCACTTTTACAACCAATTACTACAGAAGAAGTTCTATATACTATTAAACAACTGCCTAACAACAAAGCATGTAGATCTTTTGGAATAAGCTATAAAATGCTTAAACATTGTGGACCACATATGCTACATGCAATTATATACTTATTTAACAAATGTTTTAATACAAAGAATATCTCTAAACAATAGAAATATAGTAGAATCTACCCAATATCAAAAAAGCCAAACTTTGATGAAAATCTTAACAATACACATCCTATCAGCCTGATAAAACATACCAAAAAACTATATACAAAAATACTAACAAACAGACTTTCATCCATTCTATCAAAACATCCAATACTCAACTCTCATAACTATGTTGCATTTCTTGGCAATAGCACAAATACTCTATATATATACTTAACAACTTTATTGAAGATGCAACATATAACAAAAAACTACTCTGGCTTTTATTACAAGATATAAACAAAGCTTACAACTCTGTTAACATTGCTCTTTTGGAAAAAGCCTTACATAGAATCAAACTTCCTCTATCTATTGTTCTTACAATTATCAACTTACTATCTTTATATACCAACCAAGTTATTACCAACTTTGGTCTAACATCTATATATGCAGTAGACGATGAAATTGACTATGAAGAAACTATCATCCCTCTCCTATGGAGAATATATTATGACCTACTAATTCACTATATTCACACAAAATTCAAAGGGTACACTACTGCCTCAACAAGACTAACCTTATTATTTTCTCTTAAACACCAACAAATACAAGCTAATATTTTTATTCTCATCTACATGAATGACACATTGCAAATTGCAGATTCTTAACAACAACTTCAAAATATTCTCAACACAGCCTCAACATTTTATTAGATGGTAAACATCAAAGTTAACCCAAACAAATCTATCTTAATATCTAATACAAAACTTATACCTACATTCAACTTTATAAATACTACTATACAAACACAGTCTTACAATACACCCTTAAAGTTCTTAGAATGCTGATAGACAGCAACAAACACACAATTCATCATATTCAAAATAATTGTATAGGAAACATCAGGATTAATTAACATTTTACAAACTAAACAAATAACAAACAAATAAACTAGTTATATTATCAATAATGTAATTATACTTATCTTTGAATACCAAATACATAATATAGTTATACTTCACAATATATGCAACAAGATCCTGTCAAAATACCTTACTATAGCTAAGCACAAATCCAAACTCCCAGTCACTACTCCCAACAGTATAATGCTTAGCCACAACATATATGGAATCAAAAATGTATAGGACATACAGCTACAACACCATATTAGCAACTTTCTGCTTTGACTCAACAAAACAGACCTACTTGAAGTTACTATCAAAATAAAACTACAACAACTCCAAAACAATCTTTGGTCAACTATTAACATTCTTTAACATCCCAATCCTTTCATAGATAGAGCCAATAAACATACTACAACATTTCAAATAATTCAACTTCTTAAACATATGCAGCTTACAATCTCTGCTTACTCACACAACCTTACATACTAACATACTTATACACTCTAATTGAAACCCTTTTACATACACATCCTGACTATAATAACTTCAAAAAACAGTTATATAATAAACACATTTTATACTTTGAACAACTTACATTATTTGATAACTCTACACTTCTGAATTAAATATACATCTCATCTAAACTTGGACAAATTTCTAGTAGATGAAAACCTAAATAGTTTATTATATTAGAAAACAAAATTATTACAGACAACCATACTAGACAAATAGACTCATTATTAAACCTTCCTACCTCTAATTCTCTGTTATTCACAACAGGCCATTATAACTCTAAATCTAAACTATGACTAATTATTTTTGACTATAATTATCAAGAAATAATTATTAGAAAAGCACACAAATACAATACTAATGACAATACCATTTCAATTACATGCTGGCTAACCAAAAATCACTCCTCCTATACCAGCCTTTACCTACTTCCAACTATCAATTGTATATGATGCACAGGATGCATACATAACTCAAACAGAATTTAAAACTATTGCACTTTCAACATCATAGCCAATTCTGCAACAAAATTCCTAGGACAGAAAAAACACAACAATACAAAAGAACTTAACCTAAATGCAAACTATTTAGACCTTATTTATTCTATTTCTTCACAACCACCTCTATCAATCCTACCATTACCTGCTATTACACTTACTAATACACCTATATTTAACCTATTTACAGTCAACTCTTCTTCTATTAAACTTTAGAAAATTGCCAATCTCAATAATAGATACATTAACTTCATATTTTACACAGATAGATCAGTCACTAATCTTACTACTGACAGATGCTCTATGAACATTGGATGAGTACAAATTTACAATAATACAATACTCCAATCATACTCTTTTCATATTAAACTCTGGCCATTATCTTATAAAGCAGAACTTATAATAATACTAACTCCTATTTGTATGTGCCCATGCTATAGCAACTACAAATTTATACAGACTTTCAATTAATTATTACAAAATTCAACAAAATTACCAGTTATCTAATCCCAATACACAAACAATACTCTTATTTGTATTGGCCTATTTGGCATTTACTACTTAACCTAATTCAATTCTATCAATATACAATTACTTTCTACAAAGTACCTGCACATAGTAACAACAGATTTAACAATAAAGCTAACAAGCTAGCAACAAACCACAACTCTACTACATATCTTGACTTTATATATAATAATCTATATAACACTTTATATATTTTAAAATATGGAAAATATATAATCGAAAAACTGACTAGACAAGCTATTAAAAACATCTGTAATGCACATATAATTGCTATATGGTCATCACAACACTGTATGAGCAACATTATTCCACTGTTATTACAAATTAACTGGAACACAACATGGCTATATCTTAACAACAATACCAAATGAATGAATAACTATACCAACTTTTCACTTAATCAAAGCAAATCATTTAAGATCAAAACACAACTTAATATTTGATCAACACTATATCATCTTCATAAACTATATCCAAACAGCTTTCAGCACAACAATTGCATCACTTGCCAGGTACCAGAACATCTACTGCATTGGCTACTGTGCCCTAACCCAAAAATTTTACTAGCATTATTACAGAAACAATTTCTGAAATCATTAACAATAACTCATCACTAAAAATTACACAATCACAACTATAACAATTATATGACTTACTAACTCAACATAACAGTCTTTCAGTCAACAATGCTCATCAAGGACAAAGCAACATATATACAACACTACAAGAATACATACCAACAAATCTAATTACTACAATCAGACCCTATACCACATCTCATCAAATACAACTCTAATAATTACCAAATTACTTACAAAATATTACAAAAAATATATGACTACATATGGAAACCATATGCTACTAAACTAGTACAATGGAAAAAAGACAACAATATTACACCAAATAACAGACTTACAATTTACAGAAGATCTTATAACTACTTAAATCAACATTATAACCTATACAATACAGTCTGCCAACTGTGCGGTCTGTCTAATTAACTCTATACAGAAGATAATAACTGCCCACCACTAGGAAATGCACTTTGTAAAATTGATCTTTGGTCTGTACACTAGATACTATATAGCTATCCTACAAACAATATCTTATATTATCAAATCTAGGTAAGTTTTAACCACTCTAGTAGGTTAGGTTGCAAATAAATTAGATAGTAATCTGTTTATAGTCTGAGCTCCATTTTTGTAATATATTTGTAATTGGAATAAGTTTGTAATTTATATTCAAAGAAGCCCCTGGAGGCTTCTTTAACAAATCAATAAAGATATGAGCAAAACCTTACCTTAAAAAAAAAAAAAAATTATTTAATAAAATAAGTAAAATATAATACTTTTAAAAAGCTATTTTGGCTTTTATTTATAATATTTATTTTATTATTTACAATATAACTTTATACTTATTATTTAATAAATTTTTTTAGAAAGATAGAACAGATCTTTGATAGTATTACTATAAAGGCTAGATCTAGAAAATAAATATTAATTTAAAAGTAATCAGGAGGTTAAGGACCTTAGTGAGAGGTACCACCAACCAAATACCAAAAGTCTTGAACTAAAGAAAAAGGGTCTTGAAATGCAAACTCTTTAGATACTAGGGACAGATTACAGTCTTTCTGAAGTATCTAAATTGGGAGTTTGAAAACTAAAGCAGAGTATAGCTAAGTATTAAGGATATGCTATAAAGTTAGTACTGAGGTCTAGATGAACTTTACAAAGATGACCCTGTTAACAAAGATTAAATGTAGGTAGTTAGTTAGCAAAAAGGCCTTTTGAAGTCTTACAGTTAGGTAAAATACTCTAAAATATGTAACAGCTTGATGAATATACAGATAAAGAAGTCAAAATTAGGTTAAATAGCACTTCAGTATATGAAAACTTGTGCATTATTTGTTAGTATAATATAGAGGTTATTTTGTACAAGTTATATAATCATAATTAAATTTACAATAAAAACAGTAGCTACTAATAACTAAAAGCCTTAGCAAAAGCAAAAAAAAACATCAATATATATATAAACATAAATATAAATTAGGTATTATTTTTCTAGGATTATAGTTTTTTTCAATGAGCTTTATTATTTTAAGAAAACATTAGTGAGCTTCTTTAATTCACTTACAGATACAATTCAGCATATCAAAATAAAATATACATGAACAAAATATATAAGAATTTATTAGTTATTTTTATACAGCAAGTTCTAAGTAATTGACATTGCATATACTAGTATAAAGGTCTTTCATTGGTCTGCTATAAATCTTGAAAACCCTTTACCTATTGCAATTTTATAGAAAATTCTACTAATAACAGCTGAAATCTTTATTTTATTAGCCTAATTTTTTATTAGAACAAGATTATATAACATTAGAATATCTTCTTTAATTTATAATTGATAATTTATTTGAAAATGCCTAAAAATAGGCAATGCAATAGATCAATTACAAGAAACTAAACTGAATTAAAATAAGGATAATAATAAATTTCAGATTAATGAACTAAAGTTTAATATATGCTTTTTTCTTGTATCATCAATATTAAATTCTTCTATTTAGCAGCATTTTCTCTAATTTCTTTAATATTTCTATTAATAAACTATTTTTTATATTAGCAAAACAACTAAGTTAAACTGATTTATTTTATTAAAATTGGCTCTCTTAAATATTTATAGCAAGCAATTCTAACTAAAATATGTCTATATAGCTTTTATAAAACATGATTAACATATTACTGTAGCTCTAATAAATCTGCCTATAGAATATTTTACAGTGCTTGCCAATTTAATTTATAAATTTATATTAATTAGAATAATTATAATAAAGACTTGATGTTAATTTTATTACTTACTATATTACAAATTGACTAATTAATCTATTAATAGTATCAGATAATAGTTTAGTTTGTGTAGCTTAAATTTGTTAGGTCTAGATATTAACACTAATGTTAGTATGTTTAACAGCTTAAATCATTTATTATATGAAAGATTACAAATAATAATATAAATTACTTTGCTACTATATATAGAACTATTGAATAGCTAAAACCAATCTAAGTTAATTATTAAATTTAAATTGCAATCTGATAGTTCATTTTAGAAGAATAGCAATTCTTCATTTGAATCTTGAAAAGTTTTTTAAAATTTATTGTCATATATATTGTAAGACATTTAGGATTATTAAGTCTTTTTGTCTATTTTCTGCAAGACATTTTGAATTCTTTTTAGTTATATAATAATTAAAATTGGTATTTTAAAAAGACTGTAAGAAAGATTAATGTTGGTCTATATATAACACTTTTTGTGACAGGCATTTTTTTAATTGCAAAAATGTCTAAAATTATTATTAGATAATTTAATAAGTCTTAAAGAGTTTAATAACTTATTTTCAATATTATATTTGGTTTGTCAGTTATCACTTTAGCAATATTGTACAATTTGCAAAATTGTTCACAAGTTAAATAATTGATTATATAAGCACTAACACTAAGATTTTTATATATCAGATACAATAACAAAGAAAAAAAGAAGTAGTTTTTTTTATTATGAAAAATTAAAAGATACTAGATAAATTTCAATAAAGATTCAGTAGCGTATCAGATAATTTATATCTCTTGGAATTTAATAACCTATAAACTAATCTACAGAAAACTATTAAAAACATCTAAAATACTAATATGTTCTTCTGCTTTATTAATAAAGTCTTCAAAAGCATTAAAATTAATTTCTTGATTTGTTAATTTTTTGTTTTTATCATCTGATAGGTCTTTAGTAATGTTTTTCTCTTTATTAGATAATAAATTTTTTATGAAAATAAGATTTTGTGTACTCCTCTTTTCTCTGTTCTCAATTGGTTTCTTTTTTTTTTAGATTGCTTTTAGCAATAAAACTAAAATTATTTCTATATAAAAAAATAACAGAGTTATTGTCTAAGCTATCAACATATGTTGGTTTTTTATAAATATCTATTTTTGTAATTTTTTCTAATATATTCATTTCTGAAAATGCTACTGCAAAAGTAACAATTGCTTTATTTGAAGATTTACCAGCATTATTATAATTTCTTGTTATATTAGTAATGTTCTTTTTTGTTATATAAACTTTTCTAGTATATGAATCAACAAGTTTACTGTTACAGCTATTGCAATAACAAGTTTAAGAAGGCAGGTTGTTGAGTGTTTGGAATATTTGCTTTTTTATTAGTTTTTTTTAATAAAAGATTTTTTTAATGCTCTATTATTATATAATAAAATTGTAAACAAGTAAAAATAAGCAAGAGAATATATAAGCAAAAAAATTATAGATAAGTGAAAGTATGTAGCAAAAAAATATATACAGTAGGTAAATTAGAAATTTCAAATAAGAGTAAAAGAACAAGAATTGTAGATTTATTTATTAGAAGATAAGACTTATTTATATACAATTTGAGTTGTTAATAAAACATATCAAAGTGCTAATAATTCTAAAGGTCTATTAAAAGCTATTGTTCTGTAATTACATAATCTTTAAACTCTGTTTTGACAATTAAAAATTATGTTTTAGTAATTATACATTTTGTTTATATATTTATTTTGTTAATTACTTATTAGAATATATTTAGTAATTATTATTAAAATGTTAGTATTCCTAAAAGTCTTTTAAAAGCTATTATTATATGAATTTTAAATATTTTGTTTTGATAATTAAACTTTTTGCTTTGGTTATTCACTTAATTGGCTTTTAAATCTAATAAAATATCAGAATGCCTATATGTTTTTTGCTTTATTTTAACATAAACTATTGTTAATTAAATTTTACTTTTTCATAATATTAAACAAATTTATAATCAATATTTTTAGTATATTGCATTTAAATATTATAATTAGTTAGAGGTATGGTGACTTAGAGGTGTGATAACTTAGTAAAGTGAATAAGTTGTCAACCTTTCAAGTAATAGGTAGTAAGTTCAAAACTTACTAATAGCAAAAATTTAAATAATTACCTATGTAATATATAGATAATATTACAGAAACAGCATTCTGTTGATCAGTTGAGATAAGATACCTGTAACACAGTTGCACTAGCATAACTGGCAGGTCATGGAGACATTTGCTTAATGTTGGAGTTATACAGAAAAATGCAAACTGGCATTGGGTAGTATGAACTCAAAATAAGTCCTCATGGCTATGTAAATCTGTAAACCGAGAAGCCAAAACCTATTTGGAAAGACCTGAGTAGTAAGGTAGCACAGATTTTTGACAATACTATTGTAAAGACTAAATCTAAAAAATGGATACTAGTATGAAAGAAATTAGGTAGACAAAAATCTTAGATGAGGGATACCACCAACTAGGCCACTAGAAGTTTTAAACTAGAGAAAAAGGATTTTGAAAGCAGACTATGAAGTATCAAAGACAGGTCATAGTCTTTTCAGACTATCTAATAAAAAAACATAGAAAATATATTAGTTAATTTGGTATAAACAAAGTTATCAAATGAAACCAAAATAGAAGCAAATAAAGATTAGCTTAAAAAGATATTTTAAAGCATA
Organism: Cetraspora pellucida; assembly: GCA_910591915.1. Taxonomy (NCBI): domain Eukaryota; kingdom Fungi; phylum Glomeromycota; class Glomeromycetes; order Diversisporales; family Gigasporaceae; genus Cetraspora; species Cetraspora pellucida. Next base: position 10,507 of record CAJVQA010011412.1, read on the forward strand.
TAAATAAATACAAAAATTAAAACAAGACAAAAAATAATCAAAGATCTAGTATAAAAGAAAACTGTAAAACAGTTGCAAGACATTTTATAATCTTTAAAAGTAGGGTCATAGATCATTTTTATATAGTAATATTTATATTTTCATCTAAATTTGATATATGCTACTAATAAAATTTTTTTATTTTTTAATTAATTAATAAAAAAATTTTATAATATTATAAATAAAAT
>CAJVQA010011413.1:0-10733 GCA_910591915.1 Cetraspora pellucida
TATACCCGTAAGGGATTCCCTATGCCGTGTCGTCGTTATAGTGTGAAAATTAAGAAGGCTTTCACCTATAACAATATTATTAATAATATAGTAAGCTTAAATGTTAGTAATGTGTTTGGTTTTTGCAATTTGAATATGATAAAATAATTTTGAAAAAATTAGTTTTATTTGCTTGGATTGCTTGTTATCTAAAGTAAACTAACAACCAAAAAATTTAAAAGATTAATTAAAAAAATATAAAGAAAGAAAGTAGTTGTTATAAAGAATAAAGATATAGTTAGATGCTAAGTTGTTGGTAGCCAAAATGGATTTGAAAAGGTTAACTTGAATATTTGTTATAATATAAAAAGACTTAGCTATAAACAATATATATGTAAGCTCAAATTAGAATAAGGCTATTTAAAAAGTATTATCTATATATACTAGAACAGAGTATTGAGTTTTTATAGAATTAAATGTTTGAAATTTAAGTTTAGTAATTCAAGAGGATTGCAGAGTATAACAAAGTATTTTTAAATATATATATATATATATGAAATGAGAAGATCATAGTAGATATGTCAAAGCAAAAGAGTAATAATTTTATTTTAATCAATTTATTATAAACTGAGTAATAATAACTTAATTGTAATAATTAGTAAGAAGGTCAATAAGTAGTTTATAATAAGTAAAAGTAATGAGAATCTTGAGAGTAAATGTTTAAAAAGAGTAAAGTTAACAAAATTATATATTTACTTATATCTTGTAAGAGTAGTCAGATGTTTTGTGATTATAATTAGTATCTTTAATAAAATTGTTAAGAATATAAATAGAAAATAAAATACTATTGTTAATAAGAGCAACATAGTTAAAAAGTAAGAGAATGTGATAAAAAGAAAATACTAAATTAAGTCAGTTAGTAAGAATTTTTGTATAAAGCTTTTGAATATGTTTAACAACACTAATAAATCAAATAAAATACAAATTTTTATCAAAAATATTGCATTTAAAGATAGAATAAATTCTATTATATTATTATTATTTAAATATTTTGTTTTAAGAAAAATAGCAATTAAAGAGAACAATAATAACAAAGATGCAAAAAGCACTTATATGCTTAAAAGTAAAGTATATATAGATTATTTTTATATAGTTTTGTATATCTTTTTAAAATTGTTATCTAAAATTAAAATATATTACTAATAAAACTTTTTTATTTTTTAATTAATCAAAAAAATTTTATAATATTATAAATAAAATTATTTATATATTATAATAAAATTTTAAATTATATAGAATATAGTAACCTAATAAAGTGAACAGGTTGTTAATTCCTAAGTAGCAGGTTTAGAGTTCAAATCTTAGTAATAGCAAAAATTTGCAATTTTTTCTATATTATGATTAACTGTTTTCTGTAATTAATTAGAATTAAATATCTGTAACCTATTTTATGCCAGTATGACTGAAAGATCTAGGCATTTGTACAATGTTGTATAAAGAAACACAAACTGGTATTGAATAATATAAACTTATGATAAGTCCTTAGGCTGCATAAATTACAAGAACCAGATAAAAAAACAAAAGCCTATTTGAAAGACTTAAGTAGAGAGATAATTCAAACTTTTGCTAATACTACTATAAAGACTAGTTCATAAAATGGCCTATACAATCTGTAAAACTGAACAAAGAGCTAGTCTTTGAAAAGAAGCTGAATAGAACCAATCAGACTACCAAAATTTTTAGATTTTAGAAGAAAAAGGTATATGTAAATTAGAAGTACTTACTTTTCTAAACTAGTTGGTTTGAGGGCTTGTAAAACTTGATTTGAATATCAAAGTTATAGGAATATATTGTAAAGTTAGTACCAGAGTTGAAGTAAACTCTACAAGGGCATAGTAGTTTAATGATATGCCCTGACTGCTAGTGTTAGTCTCAGCCATAGTAATATTAGGTTAGCTGTAAGAATAAGATACAAAAGATTCTAAAAAATTTAGTACAAAGTCAAAAGTTCTCTATATAAGTAAACTACTTTAAAGATTTAATAGCTATGATATTTTTTTGCTAACATCAGTTAGGGTTATTAGTAGGCAAAGTTAGGTAGATAGATATAGAAACCAGAATATTTAAATAAGAAATTTACAAGCAGATTTCAGATATGGCAGCTAGTGTAAAACCTTCAGGCAGACAGCTTAAATTAGACAATGACTAAAGTTGTATGAGTTGCTAGTTGTACACTCTTTCTATAGTTGCTTTTATAGTTGTAATGCAACTATTAATCAAATATACTATTAATAAAATTCTAAGTTGCAAGTACTTATCTTAATATTTTAAAAAAAAAAAAAATAAATAAAATTTTGAATTATTGTATATTTTAAAAAAATATACTTGTATATATAATAAAGTTTTCTTAGATTAGTTAAAATTTTCTTATATAGTACAAAATTGAAGAATTTAATTAGTTTTTTTTTTTTTTTTTTATTTATTTATATAATGTTCAAGTAGAAACTTTTATATATAGAATCATAAGTTTTAAAATTAAAGATTTCTAAACTACATTTGTGCTACAAATTGGCATCCAATATGACATTACACCTTCTATTTCCTGTAAATGCTATAGCTAACTATTTCAAATTAGGTTTTAGCTAGGATAGGTTGGAGAAGACCTTTAATTTAATTAGTTAATTTACATAATTCTATAAGTTAATTTTATTATATAATTTTATATTCTAATGTTTAAAAATTAATATCTTAATGAGTTTTTATTTAATTTTAATAATTTTACTATTATTAGAATTAGAAAGACTACTTTACAACTTTTATTTAATAATTTAAATTAGGTTACTTAATATAGTTTTTTATAAATTTAAATTTAAAAAGTATTATCATTAAGTTTATATATAATTTTAAAATAGTATACTTTATCCTTAAGTATTTTATAACTAATGCCTATAGAATTACAGACTTTGTTATTATATAGCAAAAAGTGCATTTGAAAAAGTTTTTCATTAGTAATAGAAGAAGTAAGGGAACTATACTAATTAGAGTTTATATAAGAGCAAGAAGTGTATTGGTAATATTAAAAGTTATTGCAAAGAGTGTGATTGATGAGTCTAAATGCAGTTTAATTATAGAAATAAGATCAAATATATTGTTTAATAAGTAGTAAATTAGTAATAATTTGATTGAACAGTTTGATATTAGAAAAGTAAACAGGTTGATAATAGAAATTAAGAATATTGTTAATAGTTAAGTATTGAACATCTGTTGTTAGCAGCTTGATTAATTTGTTATAAAAGTAAAATAAAGTTTTCAAAATAGTAAGCATAATAAAGTTGCTTTCAAATCAAGTAAGCATATTATAATCAGATTTGAGCACAAGAAGAATCAATAAAGCTAAGTGATTAAAAATTGCAGTTAGATTGTTTGTTAATTTGTAAAATATTTTAATTAATGTTAAGAATAATGAAGTATAGAGTAAGTCTTTTAACTAACATAATAATATGACTAAATTTTTTAAGAAACAGATACAATAAAGTACTATAAGAGAAATATTGATAGTTATAATTGCATTTGTAAGAGTAAAAGATGTAAAATAAAAAATAGTGCATTAGATTTTGAGTCAAGTAGTTTTAATATTTTTATTAGTTTCTAATTGCTAAGAGTTTTATACTTAATAAGTTGTTAAGACAGAATGTCTGCAAATAAGTTTTAGTTTTTTAAAGTTATAGCTTTATAATTAAAAATACAATAGCTAATACTAGTATGTTTATAAAAAAAGCTTATTGTAAATATTAGAAAAAGTTTAAGTAAATAAAAGAATTAGATGATTACTAGAAGTGAATATTTAACTATTGTTAAGATTATATAAAAGAAGAAATTGTATATTGAATTAGTTAGTTTAAATATAGTTAATATAACTATTACTAGTATTATTAGACTATATAAAGTATTTGTTGTTAAAGTAGACTCCAATATTATATATATTAAAGTAATTAAGAAAGTTAATAAGTTTATATTTAGAAGAAAAACTGCTAGTACTATCTTGTATATTAAAGTTATCAAGTATAATTAAATGAAGATTAAACTAAAAAGCTTGTTATATCTAGTTAATTATAGTATTTAAGTTTAGTTTTAGATAGAATAATCAGTAGATGATAAATATACTAAGATAATATAAAGTTTAATATTATTATAAAAAAAGATGTCAAATGCAATAACACTTTTAGAATAAATATAAATATTATAAATATAAGATTTAAAGTAGTTGTGAATCATAATAGCAGTATTTTTTATAAAGATAGAAAAGTTAGCCTAATAATATATAAAAAGATTGTTGTTACAGAAGAAGAGATTGGTTTTGTTAAAAATTTTGGTTTCTGTAATGCTTGCAATAGATATGTTATAATTAAAGCAATAATCTTGTCAGATTTTTTTTTTGTAAGTTCATTAGAACTTCTAATATTGTATATAGCAATACTTAAGTAAAATAATAAAAGTTAGAGTCAAAAAAAATAGAAAAGAACTGTTATTAGTAGAGGTTAAAAATAGATTATTAAAAAATAGATTAGATGAAATAGGGTTGAATTATAAAAATATAACAAAAAAGAAAAATTACAAAAAATAAGTAAAAGATAAAGAAAAATAATAATATAATTTGGCAAAAATGAGTTATTTGAAAAATATATAAATTTCATTATAGATGAAATTAATTAAAAATATAATATAAGTGATAGTATAATTTTTTTTTTTTAATATTAAAGTCTATATCTTTGGAATGTAACATTTTTATTCAAGTATATAAGATATAGCATGCCTTTAGAGCAGGCCTACTGAATAATTGATTGTAAGGACAATTAATTGCAATTTTTGTGAACACAATTAATTGATTGGTGGCGCAGTCACAAGGAGTCAATTAATTGCAATTATTGGTGTGATGAATTATTTGCATGACGAATAAGAGTTCACTAATATGTTTAATTAATAAATCCTTATTTGTCACATATAATGATTCATCACAACCAAGTAGCAAATAGTAATTAATTGCGATTAATTGCAATTATTTTGTCATTAATTTGGTTTTAATTAATTTTATGATTATTTTAATTAATTTTAATTGTATGATGTATAACAAAAATTAATTTTAATTGATTTTTTGGTAGGCCTGCTTTAGAGACTATCTTATATTAGAAATTACAACTAGTCACATATGTACTTTTGTTGCCTAATTTAAGTAATTACTTATATATTGCTTATAAGTTTTATACTAGATGTCATACCTGCAAGCCAATTAGAAGTTTTGCCTATTTAAACTTTCTGTATATGCAATCCTTCTTGTATTATGAGAACATTTTCAAAGCTACATTTATCCAAGTTCCTGATGCTAGTTAGTATCTTTAGAACTACTTTATTCTTAATAGAAAACTTATTAGGGCCTTTATGTCCTACATATACTAATCTAGTTTTATGAAATATGCTATAGTTATCTAATATTTGCAATCATAGAAGTTATCTGTTTAACTATTATATTATACTATTTTTATTCTTGTAAAGTTTACTAGAATCCTAGTATCTATCTTCCTAGCATCTTTTTTATTATTTTTTACTAGCCACAACTTGAAATTAGCAGTCTTTTTCAAACTCCCAATTCAGATGGTCTGACATAATATATTTCTATATCATTTCCTTCTGGCAAGTCTAATGGCCTGGTTAGTTATATGCTTATTTATATATATTTGATATTCAGTTTAACTTTTAGTTTCTATGAAGATGTTTCATAAGCTTTAACTAGTCTGATAGTACTGTCAAAAGTTCATACTACCTCTTTACTTGGGAATTTCTAAGTAGGTTTCTGTTATCTCAGTTTCTTAGTCTTCTATGTTTAGTGGTCTTATTATAGATTTACACTAAATCTTATACAACACCAGTTATATATTTTTTTATATATGTGTAATATTACACTTTATATAAATGCTCTGAGCTCTCAATGTCAGTAGAACTCAACTTGGTGTACCTAGGTTACAGCTGTATAAGGCTAACTGATTAACAGAAGACAGTTACTATAATATGAATATAATTTTCAAATTTTATCATAAGTAGGATTTGAATCTTAAATCTGCCACTTGAAGAATAACAACTCAACCATTGCACTAGAATTACTATTCTTACTAAGTGATAATATAATTATGATTATATTTATTAATATGTTGTATAAGAGTTTAAATAGTTTAGTCATATGAAAAAAATGATAAATATTGTAAATATTCTTTTAAAATTGTCTTCTACAAGATTAATTACTATATGTTTAGCTTTCATAGCTGTACAAGATACTATAACTTGCTCTATATATTAGGTCTAATTATTATTATTATAAACTTCTATATAAATAGATTTGTTTATTTGTTTACTTATTTTTTTTTCTTATTAATTACAATAGTTGTATTTTTTAATAAAATAATAACTGCTTTAATATTAGTTGTAAAAGACAAAAATTTTTTAAAAAAAATTATAAAAAGAGTAAGTCAGAAATAAAAACTAGTTAAAAGTCAAGATTAAATTTTTTTAATAAAATTTTTTAGTTGCTAGATAGGCAGTATTCTTAAAATATTTAATAATTTGTAAGTAAGTTGGCTTTTGATTTTTAACAACATCAGAGTATATAATAATTTAAGTAAGGAATTTAGTGTCAATAATGTTTTTTGTTAATAGATTCATAGGCTTCTTTTTGAATAAAGACTGTATATTATAGTTTTTAGTAGCATTTTAGTAATAAAGAAAGTAATAATAATAAAATTAGTAGTTATAATATTTAGAATTAGTTTTGACTTTATTTTGTTTACAAACAAAGTTTTTAGTTTAATTAATTAGTTTATTTAAAGCTTTAATAAAGATGAATTAATAAAATAGGCAGCATGTTTTTTATTTTTATAAAATAATATAATGTTAAGAGTTGGGTAAATTTATGTTTTATTATTCTAAAAAGAAAATAATAAGTAGGATTTGTTTAAGATATTATTGAAAGCTTAGTAACATTATAAAATTTTTTATTGTTAAGATATTGATATTTTATATTGTTATAAGTAAAATAATAAAAGTTATTAATACAAATACTTTTTTATATTATTCATAAAATAAATTAGATTTTTAAAATATTTAAGTTTTAAAAAGATATTTAAAAAATTAAAGAATAAAATATTAAATAAAATTGAATTTTTAAAAAAATGCAAACTTTTCTTTGTCAATATTAGAAAAAAATTGTTTGCTATAGAGAGAATAATAAGTTTTAGACTAGAAGTTGAAATGATCAAAAGAATTTTTTAGTAAAAAATACAAAATTTTTTAAGAAAAAGATGTTAAAAATATTAAAGAAAACTTTGAGATTAAATCTAATATCTGACTAAATAGTAAAATATTTTTAATTAAGATCTGTAATTTAAATAAAAGATTTAATTTAAATCTTTAAGGTCTAAGCTATAAATCTTCAATAAATTTTTGATAATCAATAAAATAATAGTTATTATATAACTAGAAATAGAGATATGCAAAATTGAAACAAAGTTGAAGATAATTATATGCTGTATATAAAGAAAAGTAACTAATAAGACAAAAATTTTAAAATAGTTTAGATTAATAAAAAAATAGTTATAAATTTAAAAACAAGGCTTTTGAAAATATATTCAAAAAGATTAAAAAGAATAGTAACACTTTTGTCAATATTAAGATTACTAATATAAATGAGATTAGTTAGAAATTTAAACTAGTATCTAGTTATAAAATAAATAATGTGATAAATGAAGTTTTAAATGCAGGTTAAGTAGAAGTTATAAACTTAATTTCTTTATTAATATAAAAATTATAAAAGAATTTTTTAAAGAAATAAAAAGTTGAAAAGAGAAAAAGATTTGTAGTTTTTCATTAGATTGCATTTCTTCAGTGATAGAAAAGTTTGCAAACCAATTATATATAAAGTTAGATTTTGGTTTAGAATACTAAAGTAAGATTGAGTAAGAGATGCTATCAGATTAATTAAAGTTGCTAAAGTTGTTAAAATTTAAGTTAATACTGTTAAAAATGATAATAATTAAAGATTAAATAGTAACAGAATTAGTGTTAGTAGTTGCAAAAAAAAATTAATAAGATCAGAAATAGTAAAAAAGGTTTGATAAGAGAAAACAATATTAAAATTAGTAGTTTAAATGATTTATAAAAAAGGTTTTAAAAAGTTTGTGTGAGGTTCTTTTTTGTTTAAAAAAAACTAGCTTTATGTAAAAAAAAAGCAGTTATATAAGCTAAATAATAAACTTTGTTTTTTTTAGTAACATATTTTTAATAAATTAGTAATAGTTATTTTTTTTAATACAACTAATTGGAATTAAGCATTTAGAACAGATATGGTAATGTATATTAGATGTTAAAGTTGTTAGTAAAAGAGAAAAGATTAAACATAAGTTGCTAAGTTGATTTGTTAAATTTTTTTAAGTTGCTATTAATATGAACTATAATAAATTTAGTAGATCTAATATAATTAGTATTTAATATTAAGATAAATTTGGTATGATATTTGTACAAAGACAAGTAATTAGTATTATTGTTATTTTTTTTTTATAAAAAACAATTTCAAAAGTATTGAAAAGGTTTTAATAAAAATAATCAAAATTTGTTATATTAACTTTAGTAATTTAAAATAAACATTGTTAAGTATGGCAATTTAAGTAAATATTTTATTAAAAAATTAAAAAAATTTTTGAATTAAATATAAAATTATAAATAATTAAATTTGCAAAAATAATAGATAAAAACAAGAGTTATAGTATTAAGATATTATTAAAATAGTATAAAAATATAATTAAAATAGTTAAAATTACAAATATAACTTAGATACTAAATACAAATAAAACTTAGAATACAAATTGTTGTATAATATTAGTAAGAACTAAATATAAAAATAGAAAATTACTATTAGTTAAAAAGAGTAGTTGAATATAAATTATTAGATTAACTTATTTGAATTTTTTTTTTGAATTGCTGTTAACATGAATTGTAGTAAATTCAGTAGTTTAGATTTAATTAGTATTAGTAGTTGAAATAAATTTGGTGTAATATTTGTTACAAAGACAAGTAATTATAAAAATAAAGAAATAAGCTTAGAAAAAGTGTATAATTTTATTAAATTTAAGGCTTTTGATTAAGCAAAAAGTAGGTTTGACTTTAGAAGAAATTGGATGAGCATTATTGATACTTTCTTTTTTATAAAGACAATTTTAAAACTATTAGCAAAGTTTTAGTAAAAGTAATTAAAGTTTGCTATATTAGGCTTTTAGTTAGTTAATATAAGTAATTTTAAAAATATAAACAAGTTAAATAGATATTATATCAAAATTAAAAAGTTTTTTCAATACTCTTTCTGCTGATCACTTATATACAAAAATTGACAGAAGCAATCTGAAAGGTTTCTCAAAAATAACTGTCTTATTTAACCCTACAGGCTTAAAAAAAAAAGATAGAGCTTGTGCTAAAGGTATAACAAGTTGAAGAGCAAGTAACTAGGTTACTCAGTAGTAGAGATAAAGACAAAAAACATTTTACTCAAAACTTAGAAAAATAAATTTGATAAATTCACTGTGACTTAGAAACATAGATCTGTTGATCACTACAACATATGAACAGACAAACAAAACAAATACATGTTTAAATAGATGTATATACAGATTTAATTAGAATAGTAGACAAAATACAATATAGAAAATTCAAGAACAAGCAAAAATAAGCAAGAAGTACTAACAACAAGCCAAGATAATGAACATCACAAAAAGCCAAAAAGAAAGTCTAATGTTAACTTTTATCAAAAGAGCATACCTGACAGTAAATAGTATATATAACAAAGTGTTTTTCAATCAAGCAAGCAAAAATTATGTAACATCAGATAGAAAGAATGAGATTGTTGCTATGTTAACAGAACAAAACCTAACAGAGGTTGCTCTACTTTATATTATAAGAGAAATAGTCATACAAGCAAAAAAAGAATTGCCAAAAAAAAAAATTAGAATAACTAAACAAAATAAAAATAAGTTGATAGAAGAGTTCACAGCAAGACAAATGCAAAGTAAAGAAAAAGAAATATAACAGCAAGTTTTAATAGTAAACAGAAATCAAAAGAATATGTGGAAGGCCAAGACTATGATGGTCAGACCCAACATACAGGGCAGACTTTGGTATCTTGTACAGCAGTTAGAGCCGAGCATACGGTGATCGATCTTGTAGAAGACAATCTTAGAAGATCATTCTCAACATCTTTAAGCCTCTATGATCTTTATACATGTTTCAACAAATTCCTTTTTTATTACAACTTATCACTTCTTCCTCATGATCAAATGATTCAATCTCTTATACAACATATTGACAAATATAACCATAATAATACTGTCTCTAGTATTACTTTCTCTGTTAGCAATACTTATGATGAAATCCATATATATCTTCCAAATGATCCTCTCTTATCTAATCATACTGTTATCAATTCTTATCTTCTTCCTATCTTTTATAAACTTTCTCTTAGATCAAATTCCTCTAATCCTACTTCCATCCTATCTGAATTATCTTTAAACAGCCACATTACACCACAAGTATCCACACTTACACAAACTTTACGTGACCTTTACTTAAACATTTGTACATATAATGTCAGAGGTTATAATACAGTAACTAAAAGAGAAGCTTGGCAAAATTATTGTCTTCACAATAATATTCATATCTCTTGT
>CAJVQA010011414.1:0-10732 GCA_910591915.1 Cetraspora pellucida
CATGTTGGATTGATGTAGATAATTAATGAGTCAGAATTTAGATGATGAACTATTAATGTCATCATGTGTATTAAAGTTACCAAGTAGGATAGGATGGAGGTTAAGTTGTTGAGCTTGTTGGATCTATGTAATGATTGTATTTTGTGTTTTGTTGCGTTTATGCATATCAGTTGAAGAGAGATAAACAGCTATAATACGCAGTTTTGTTTCACTTTTGAAAAAAAAGTCCAGAGCAACTGCTCCACCAGGATGTGTTTAGCAGTTATGTATATGGGATTGTAAGTATTTACAGATCATAATAGCAGCACCTTCAGCTAAATTGTCTAAATTAGCCCAAAAGTATATAAATAGATTGTTATTGTAAAATTGAAGGTTATTGTTATTAGCAAGTTTGTTTCAGTAATACAAGCAATGTCAATATTGTTGTAGAGACAGTAGTTTTGCCATGCTTCTCTTTTAGTTATAGTGTTAAAACCTCTAACATTATGTGTAGTGATTTTAAGATATAAATCATGTGTATTCTGTATAATTGGTTTATAGATATTTTTATTGAATTGGAATAGAGATTGTTATGTAAGTGTTGAATAAAGTTGTCAAGTGTGACTGGTTCCAGTATTTGAGGTAAGTTGTGATATTTTATAAATTTGTTGTAGCATTTGTTTATCTTTGTAAAGGTTGAAGCATTGAAAGTAGAGATAGTATTTATAATGTCTTCTACAGATTCACTCACTGTTTTAAGCTCAGCTTGCACAACTGTAAAGGATCTTATAATCTGCCCTGTACATTGGGTCTGGTCATTATAATCCTGGTCCTTCACTACAATAGACTTTACTACCCGCTTACTGTCATTATTCTCTTCTAAGTATGGCCCATATATGTGGAGAACATCATTATCTTAGAAGCGATAGCTGCATTAATGTTTATCTGTAGAAGATTTGTTTGACTTATATGTGTATAGTGTTTGTAAGTATATCAGGTAATTGATTGTTTTTGTATTTGTATATGTATTACTACATATTTGTTTAATTGTTAATTATAGTTCCTACTACTACAACTAATGATTTGCTCTTATAGGGTTCTAGTTTCTAACTGGTACTATTGAAGAGATTCTATTTTTTCTATTCAGAACTTCAAGATGGGTTTTCAGTCCTTATATCCAGATCAGATAAGTTCCTAGTCTTTCATTGGTTCCTCATCAGCACCTTTTATTAGACTTATATCAGATTTATATCCACCTATTGCCACTTAACCAGATATATTTCTTGATGTAACATAGTACATTACATCAATGCAATGCCTAGGGCTACAGGGCCAGAGTTCAGAACAGCAATACCCTCAACTTCGCAGGATATGGTTGACCATTACACAGATTATATAACACCAGATATATTTATTTATTTGAAAATCATCACTGGTAGGATTCAAACTCTAAACCTGGCCATCTTGGGTACAACAACTTAACCACTTTACTAAGTCGCCACACCCTTATATAATTTTTAAAATTATCATATTAAAGTCTAAATCATGTGATATGTTATTTTTGATAAAGATAAGATCAAGTTTCACCTAGTTTTGCCTAGTTTTACCTAGTTTTAGATGTTTTAGATGTTTTAGATGTTTTGCTCAGTTTTGAAGATTTTACTTAGTTTCAAACATTTTACTAAGTTTCAAACATTTTGTCTAGTTTTAGAAGTTTTATTCAGTTTTGAATATTTTATTCAGTTTTGGATGTTTTCTCAGTTTCGAACTTGGCACTTTGGATGAAACTAGATTTCAAAGATTTCAGAAGTTTTACTAGACTAAAAGTTTTAGTTTAGGCTATAATACTAGTTAGAATATATGTTACTTTTAATATAGATCTGATACTTAAGTTTATTTAGCAAATGTATTGACATAGAATTAGTATTATAGTCTAAACCAAAACTTTTGGCTAGGCAAAACTTTTGTAACTTCTAAAACCTAGTTTTATCTAATGTTCCAAGTCTAAAATGTTTAAAACTAATTAAAATATTTAAAACATCTACAATGTTCAAACTAGATGAAACTAGATAAAATGTCTATAATTAGAAGAAATATTTAAAATGTTTGAAACTGGGCAAAACATCTGAAATGTCCAAAACTGAGCAAAATGTCATGAATCTAGCATGACCACCAAAATTAGTTACATATAAAGTTTCAATGATTAATATGACAATTTCTATATATAAGTATCAAAGAAATTTTTTTTGCTATACATCAAACTCAACAATAAAAAAATCTGTATTAAATGATTAAAAGAGACATAGATTTAGGGAATGCAAAGCATGATAATTTTAAAAAAGTAGCAAATTTTAATACACATACTATTCAAAACACAGAAAAATATCAATAGATAGTAAGCAGTTTTTTTATTGATTCTCTTGAAAAATAAATGTTTATTTTTTTTATTTCTTTAAAGATATATTATAAAATTCGATTATTCTCTTATTATATCAAATAAATAGTAATATATATATTAATACCAATTAATTATTTGAATACAAATTCAACTATTTCTGAATATAATAATGTAGCTGAATCAGACAAAGTATATACTAAAACTAAAAATTGTAGAAAATTATAAAAAAACCTTTTACAATATATAATATACTTATATTTGTTCATATAGAGGTTATTGGATATATACATAATCTTGAAAAGTCTTTTGATAATAATAAAAAAAACTTTTTACAAATATTGATTTAAAAAATAATAAATAATAAAAGCATGCAAAAAGTTTTTTAAAACATGTATTAAAAAAACTAAAGTACATTTTACTGCCTAAATAAAAAATTATATTGAATAACTTTTTTATACTAAAAATCAAAGCTGTTTAAAGTATTTTTGTCAATTATATTAATAGAATAGAATATATATATATTTTTGGAGTTAAAGTAAGGTTTTGCTTATCTTTATTAATTTGTTAAAGATGCCTTCAGAAGCTTCTTTGAATACAAATTACAAATCTATACCAATTACAAATTTGTTACAAAAGTAAAGCTCAGACTATAAAAAAAAACTAACTATTATCTATCTAATTTATTTGCAATCTAAACCTACTAGAGTAGTTAAAACTGACTTAGATTTAATAGTATAAAATATTGTTTATAAAGTAACTATAAAGTATCTAATAGTCAAGTTATAAATTAATTTTATATAAAGTATAACAAAGTAGTAAGTAAGTTAGAGGCTGGTAAATTGCCTATTTTTAAGACCCAGTCCAGTCTACATTTAGAATTAAAATTTTTTTTTAGCCTGGTCTAACCTATATTTAGAATTAAAATTTTTTTGCCAGCCTGGTCTGGCTTGCATATATTAAATTTTTTCTTTAGCCCAGCCTGCTTTGTAAAAATTTTTTATATAATTTTATAAAATTTTAGATTTAATCTAGCTTGCAATTATAAAATTCGCAAAATTTTCAGCCTAGCCAGATTTGCAATTATAAAATTTTGCTTCAAGCCTAATATGGTTTGCAAAAATTTGTAGAACAGGCCAGGCTGGGCCAGGCTGCAGGATCTAATATAGGCTTTTAAAATAAGTGATTAGATCAGTATGTTTTAAGCTTGATAGTTCATATAAATTGCAAGTTGTACTATATAATTGATGTCTATTATCATAGTATATATCATTATGATTAGTTCATATAGGTCTTCTTTGTTAATTTTTGATATGCTGTAAAATGTTGTTATCATTTTTCTATTGTACCAGTTTTGTGCAATATGGTTTCTATATTTGTTTATAAACTTTTTAAAACAGCTTATATAGGAGTTTTGTAATAATATTTTTTGCTTTTGTTTGTAATTAAGTAAATAGTCTAATTAATAAAATAAAGCTAGTAAATACATATTATTGTAATGTTATGTAAATGTTAGTTTGTTGTAAAATTATATTGCTAAAAGAAAGACTGTTGTATTGTGAAAGTATTTTTTGTAGTTTATTAATTTGAGTGTTAGTAATATCAGTTATATAAATAATTGTTTTTGTTATTGTTTTTTGAATAAAATTAGTAAGGAGTATAAAGTTTAGACAGAGAATTCAATATAGTAAGTTTTTTAGTATATAACATGTAATATAGCTATTGCTAGTTATTGCTTCTGAATATAAGTTATAAAAATAGAAAAGAGTAAATAGTATGTTAAGTTGTAGTTTAATTTTAAAGAATTTACTATTGCTAAATGTAAAGTTTGTATATAAGCTATTTTTGTTAATATTGCTATTTAGGTATAAGCAGGTTGCTTTTTAGTTAATTTGTGAGGATAGAAAAATAATATTGTTCATTTAATTTTGAGATAACCATATAGCTATTATGTGTGCATTGCAGATATTTTTAATTGCTTATCGAGTAGATTGTTTAATAGTATATTGAATATATTGTATAGTATATAAAGTATTATAAATGTTGTTGTATTATATATTTAGAAAATTTGTTAAATTGTGGTTTGATGCAGGCTTATTTGCTTCATTATTAAATATGTTGTCTTCATAAACTAGTACTTTGTAAAATATAATATTATATTTGTATAATCTAATTAAATTGATAATTGTGTATCATATTGGCCAATAGTTATAAAAATGTTGTTTATGTTGTAGTATTATTTTGTTAGTAATTTTGTTGAATTTAGGAATTACAAATTGTGTGAGTCAATATAGATTTGGATATTGCTATTCCAAGAGCATATGCATATAGCTGATAAAATAGCTACTAGCTTAGCTTTGTATTGTTATAGAATAAATTATTATTTTATTATTATTATTATTATTATTATTATTTTATTATTATTATTATTAAGTATTAGTTATTTCATTATTGTATTATTATTATTATTACTGCTAGTTGCTAGAACTTTCTAGTTGATTAGTAATTAATTAGTTACTTAGTCACTTAGTCACTTAGTAATTAGTTGCTTAGTAATTATTAGTTATTCATTGCTAGAACCTTCTGGTTACTTAGTAATCAATTAGTACTTAGTTGCTTAGTTTTTAGTCACTTAATGCTTAGTTGCTTAGTCACTTAATCGCTTAGTCATTTGGCTGCTTAGTTGCTTAGCTTACAAATATATAAACCTTGCTAAATTCTTCAAGTGTGATTAAGCAACAGACATCCCTCTTCTCTTTAATATTGTAAACACATCTTGGAATTCTTTAGGAACAGAAACCTAAGAATAGCCCTTCTTGTTATTACTTTAATAAATGGCTTTTGATTATAAACTGTATTAATACTTCTCTTTTAGGATAATTTCTATAGGCAAGATTTATCTTCTCTTAGTAAAATAAAGTAAAGTTATTAGTATTGCATTACCTTTTCCAAACTGCTTTAAAGAAGGGTACAGTTTCTTGACAATGTCTAACAGAAACTATACTTTCCTTTTGAACATTGCATATATTCATAAGAAATTCTCTGTGTTGTATTATCATTATAGTATGAAAATTAAGAAGACTTTCATCTATAACATTTTTTAATAACCATTTGATAAACTTTGTCTACTCTTCTTTTGTATTGCTAAGCACATTGTGTACTGGTATATTAAATTCTTTGTCTTATCTAGTTTCATTATTAATACTATTATTAATATACTTATTGATTGACAAAATCAAGTTATTACAAACCTCAGTCCTACTTCATCATATCCTATACTAAATAGTATTAATTAGAGTAAAACCATTACCACTCTTCTATAGAAAATTTATTATAATCTACTTAAATCATACATTCACAACAACTTTAAAGATTATACCATACAAGTTTTTTGGTTAACCAATCTTAAACATCAAATACACAACAAGCTTAGTGCACACTGCTTAGTTTTTGTCTATATAGATGATACCTTTTAGATTGCATCCTCATAACAAAAACCATTATAAATTTTGTCTACAGCTGAATCATTCTATAACATGGCCAATATACAGATTAACCCTACTAAATTTATACTTACAACTAATAATAAACAAACTAACTATACTCCTATCACATAAAACAACCATCTTCTTAATCTGCATCTATTAAATAAACTATTTAAATTTCTTGGATGCTGATTTACACTTAATAACAAACTAACTAAACAAACCAAACTTATTATAACAGAATTATTACATCTTATCAAAATTGCAAACACTAAGCAAATTACTAATACACATGCATAATATATTATTAATACTGTCATAATTTTTACAATAGAATATTGACTTTACAACATTGTTCTTAACTAAAATACATGTAAAAAAATCCTTACAAGTTATATCAGCCTTGTTAAAAACAAAGCTAAACTTAGTTACATAATTCCTACTAGTATACTGCTTCATCTTTCACTATACAATATATGGAATATTCAACTATAACATCACATTACAAACTTTACTAAAAGGCTTAATTCTTTTGATCTTTTGGGAATAAGGACTTGTATTAGGATTTAACAACTTCAGAATAACTTGTGGTCATCTACTAGTATTCTAATATATGATAATCCTATTATTAATAGGCCTAACAAACATACTATTAACTTCAAAATCATTTAACTCTTTAAACATCTTGGCATAATATTTATATCTAATCCATTATACAATATTCTATACACTATTCAAGAAGGGTTTACTTCATTTAAGTCAATACTTTCATTACATACTAAATACTCAATATTCAAAAAACAACTTAGACATTACTTTATTCTTTAGTTAGACCAACTTACTACATTTGACAACTCATGTCTTTTAGAATGGAGACATATATCTCTATGTATAAACAAAATTTCTAAAAGCAAACTATTACTCTGGTTTAGCTACCTAGAAGACCAAACTACAAGTTACTCATATAATTGTACTCTTTACCAACATTTACACTTATCTAGCATTAATTATTATAGTTATTTAACTGAATCTTTTCTTTACAAAAAAGCCATGGCTTATTATAGTACTTGATAATCAAATTATTACTGGAAAAGCCAGAAAACAAGCCTCTTCTTTAAAAACCATTCTTATTACTTACTGGCAATGCCATATAGAACAACAATTTACTCACCTATATCTACTTCTATCTATTCAATCACAAGCATGCCCAGATTGCTCTCTTAACTCTCATATAATTGCCAATAAATATACAATTAATATTTCTATTAACCTCTCTTGGTCAAGTTAATAAATATAACAAATCTCTTAACTTTAATGCTAATCACTTTGATTTTATAAACTCTATTGCAATTTGACATCCTATTCAAATCCCTAACCCTCCTAATATCAACATTACAACAGACCTAATTCTAACTATATTTAATCCTGGCACTTTAACAAACAACTTTCAACAAATTGCCAACTACAATACACAATTATCAGAACTTTATTTTTATACAGATGGTTCTGTTATTACCTGAGTATCTCACAATGCTCTATTAGTATCAGATGAGCCCAAATTTTAAACAACAATATACTGCATACATTTTAAGTCCAAACAAGATACTGGTCTTGCTTATTTAAATCTAAGCTTACTACTATCTTATCAGCTCTTATTACTGCTTCTAGAGACAGCACTATATATATATATACTAATTCATAGTCTGTAATCTCTAAATACACAGTTTTTTAAACTCAACTCATACTCTATCCTATACATATAAATTATATTTTTCATTATTGAATACACTTATTAACTTTGTCAAATCATACAACATTTATATTATTTTTCACAAAGTCATTGCCCTCTAGAATGATTAGTACAATAACCTTGCAGACCAACTTGCATGCAGTCACCACAACCTGCTATATCTTACCTTTATGTCTTATAATATTTACAATCCTACATATATTTTAAATTTTGAAAACTTTACTTTAAACTACCTATTCATCATAGTATCTGTACAATATGTCATGCACATATTTACATACTATGGATCATACAAAATCACTTTCAAAAATGGCACAAAATCCTTAACCAAGTTAATTGGCAAGCCACTTGGCTATACATCAACAATAATTAAAAAATTTAAAACTTTTTGCATAGCTTCTAGTCTTTTACTTTTAAATCTTTTAGAATTAAAATTCTATTAGACAATCTTTCTATTCTATATATTCTACCCAAATGAAATCACTTATACTCATCTATGTGTTATCAATATTATTAAATTAGTTTTTACCTTCACTGAACAACTTGCCCATCTAATCAATTACTATACAGCCTTATAGACATTTCATTACAATATATTTTAAATACTAAAACACTTAATACTACTTCAAATATTATAATTAATTTATATAACCAAATCAAGCTGTTGAGTAATATGACTATTCATAGTATACCAGACTTACCTTCAGTTTTCTCAACTCTAACTGGTCTAATACCAAATGATCTTATCAACATTATTGCAAGTCTGTTATCTAAAAAAGTAGTTACAACACTTGTTATTAAGTTCTTACATCATCTTAACCAACAAATTATCATAAAATCTGGATTTCATACTGCATCTCAAGATCTATAGCTCAACTTTCTGAATATGATACACTTTTAAATGCTGTCTTACCTTCATCACATTCTCTTTTACTCAACTCTATTAGTTCAAAAATAAACTCCTAGTATATCTAATAAATTAAATATCAAACTAATCTTCTATATATAATTACTAACAATCAAATCTAAGTAAGCCTTGGCCACTTCAGTTGGTTTAGGTTACAAATAAATTAGTCTGAGCTTCTATTCTTCTATAATATTTTAAAAGCAGAATTGTACTCTATGTAAAATTCCAATTAAATATTCAATAAAGATAGAGGCATGGCCTTATCATTAGTATTAAAAAAAAAAAAGTTCTTGAATAAACCAGTTTGCAAATTCTATATGCACTTATGCTAAGCTAAATATTGCTTTACAACAAGCAATTCATATTTTCAATAATTCTGAATTGGTAATTAGTATTGGAAAAATGTTATTCTAATAATCTGATATATAAATTTTGAATTCAACTTAATTTCATATTAAGAGGATTTCTCTTATTGCTTAAGTTATATCTGTCATAAAAATACCAAGCTAAATATAAAAGGTTATATAGTTTTAGTTTTCACAAAAATCTAATCAAGAAAGTTGACTTGCCAAATGCTATATCTTCAAAGTTTGAAAAAACAATATACATTATATACATTCTATAACTAATTCTTACTGTATTTATATTTATCTTCCTGTTAAATTAAACAATTATGTCTTTTTGATTGTCTAACATATAGGCTGTATTGTTTGTTACCTATGTTATACATTTTTTGGATCAAGTCTGTAATTTATAATTGTTATAAAAGTACTGTCTGCTACTGATTGGCTATTACAGTTATTTAAATCTTAAAGATTTACTACAATAACTAATAAATATTTGTTTTATAATCCTAAAACATAAGCTATACAACAAAATATTTATTTTTTTTACAAGTTAATTCATCAATAAGGATTTTATAATATAAACATTATATAGTCTGATATATTTCAACTTCATTTTCAATTTAAGAAACTTCTTTATGCCAAGTACTTAGGGTCATTACAGATAACTATTTTTGTAAGGTTTTTTAGTTAAGAATTTGTAGACCAGTTATAATGATTTAACTGTTATAGTTAAAGAAGTTTGTCTAATTTGTGATATCTTAGTTAAAAGCCAAATCATTCAAGATGAGTATTTTTTATTATTTGCTTTAAACAATATACTAATTTGGCACTTAAATTTATCATAAGGTATCTTTTTTAATTTTCTTGTTAATGATTGAATTGTTGAAATTTAATTTTTAACTTAATTTTAAAAACATTAGTTTGAACTACCTGATAGAGTAAAAACACAGATTGAGTAAGGGCATATGAAAAAAATTTATGAAATATAATTTACTAAATTTTAATACTACTCTACCTATAGACTAAATTTTGTGTATTAGTTTTTGATTACTTTATATTAACTTTCTATTTGCTAACTTCAACTCAATATTTTCAATCTTTAAGATTTTAACTTAATTTTTTAGATAATTTGTAATAAAGTTAAGAGCTTTTTTTTAAAAATAGAGTGAAATAATTTTATTAGTATATTTGCTTTTTGGATTTTATATTAAATTAAAAAGCTTTAATGCATTTGCTTTTTGTATTCTGGTATTTTGTGAATTAATTGAAATATTTCTTCTTCTCAAGTGTTATTTGTGATACCAAGAAGGATTTTATGAATTTTTAAAAAAAATTTGTTAAATTTTATTTTTTGAACTTCTAAGTTTTTTAAATAATGCTTTTGGTTTAATAGTTTTGGCATTATAAATTTGGATTTAAATTTTATAAAATTTTATTAATTTTGCAATTGCAGTAAAAACAATTATTAGGGGTGTGACGACCTAGTAAAGTGGATAGGTTGTCAACTCTCAAGTGGCAGGTCTAAGGTTCAATTCCCACAGACAACAAATTTTGGAAATTATATCTGTGTTACAGTAACTGTCTCTTGCTGATCAGTTGGGTTTTGGGCATCTGTAATCTTAGACACATCAAGTCGGGTCCCACCTGACATTGGGAGCTCAGGGCATCTATGTGAAGTGTAATGCTACATGGTACATGTACATAGAGGAATGTAAAACTGATGTCGTATAAGGCTTCAGGCAAACCTATGATAAGACCATTGGGCATAGAAGGCTAAGAAACTGAAGAGATGGAAACTCACTTGGAAATCCCAAGTAAAGAGGTAGCACAAACTTTCGATGGTGCCATTGGACTGATGGAAGCCCATGA
>CAJVQA010011415.1:0-10732 GCA_910591915.1 Cetraspora pellucida
CCTTTATGTCCTACACATCTAGACCTAGTTTTATGCAACATGCTATAGTTACCTAACACTTGCAGTCACAGGGGTTACCTGTTTAACCACTATGTTACACTATTTCTACCCTTGTAAAGTTCACTAGAACCCCAGTACCCATCTTTTCGGCATCTTCTCCATTATCCCTTACTAGCCGCAACTCAGAACTGTTGGTCTCATTTATCCAGACTACCAATTCAGATGGCCTGGTATGGTATACTTCTGTATTCTTTTCCTCTGATGAACCCAGCAGCCTGGTTGGTTATGTGCTCCTCTACACATATTTGTCGTCTGGTTTTAATCTTCGGTTCCTATGAAGGTGTTTAATAAGCTTCAACCAGTCCAATGGTACTGTTGAAAGTTCATGCTATCTCTTTACTCGAGAATTTCCAAGTGAGTTTCCATCACCTTGGTTCCTTAGTCTTCTACGCCTGGTGGACTTATCGTGGGTTTGTACCAAAGTCTTATGCAACACCAGTTAACATTCCTCTATATACGTATAATGTTACACTTTGCATAGATGCCTTGAGCTCCCAAAGCCGGGAGACCCGGCCTGGTGTACCTGGATAATAGCCATATGAGGTCAACCGATCGACAGGAGACAGTTACTATAACACAGATATAATTTCCAAATTTCATCGTAAGTGGGATTTGAACCTTAGACCTGCTACTTGGAGGATGACAACCCAACCACTACACTAGGATTGCCATCCTCTTGTACTGAAGTTTTATGCAATACCAGTTAATATTTCTCTATATATGTGTAATGTTACACTTTGTATAGATGTCTAAGCTTTCAAAGTCAGAGGACCCGACTTGGTGTATCTGGGTAACAGTTATATGAGGCCAACTGATCGACAGAAGACAGTTACTATAACGCAGATATAATTTTAAATTTCATTATAGATGGGATTTGAACCTTAGACCTGCCACTTAGAAGATGACAACCCAACTACTACACTAGGATCACCATCCTTATAATAAGATTTATATACTGAATTATAAATAATTTTATTACTTTAATAAAAATTATATTAAATATATACAAAATTTATTCTTAATAAATATTAAATTATTCTTAATAGATACAGAATTATTATTTATAAAGAATTGCTACAGAATTATTATTTATTATAGATATGGAATTATTATTTATAAAGAATTGCTACTAAATTATTATCTTTAATAGATACAGAATTATTATTTATAAAGAATTGCTACTGAATTATTATCTATAATAGATATAGAATTATTATTTATAAAGAATTGCTACTGAATTATTATCTTTAATAGATACAGAATCATTATTTATAAAGAATTATTACTGAATTATTATTCTTAATAGATATATAATTATTATTTATAAAGAATAATTATTAAATATTATTTGTAATACATGTCACTCTAATTATATTAAATACTGGATAAATTCATTTAATGTTAAACATAAAATGAATTCATTTTGTATTATAAAATTATTATTTTTAATAAATATAAAAATATATTAATTTTATTTATTATATAAAGTTATGTTAAATTAATATATTTTTTTTATCTAATATATAATATTCATTATTAATTTTAACAAATTCTATACATCTTTTAATTGCTTGTACATCAATAAATTCTTTATAACCAATGTAATAAATGCTTTATTTCAAATTTAGATGTTTTTTATCTGATATATTAGCATATTCAATATAAGCAAACATTATAGTTGCATTGTTATACTTATAAACAAAGTATCACAAAACTCTATCAAAAAACTGTTTAATAATAAGTCTTTTGGATTTTCTATTTTGTTCAAATATTTTAAATTTATATTGTTTAATATTAATTATAAAATTAGTAATAATTAATTTTAATTATATAATAATTTTTATAAAAATTATATCATTATATAAGAATTATCTTATGATGAATCTTTATTTTGTAAAGACATTCTTAATCTAATTATATAACCATTTATAGTATACAAATGTGCAAACTTTCTATCATTGCATTTTAATTATTAAATAAATAAAATAAAATATAAATTAAATATTTAAAATTATTATTATTATTTTATTTATTTTATAAGCAGTCATGCTAGTACTTTATTAAGTTTTTGAAATTACATTTGTAACTACATAAATATCTTTATCTAAGTCTAGCATCACCTGGCCACCTTAATGGTACCTAAGTGCAATCTGTCACATTACTTTAAACAGAAGTAAGCTGCTTGTCTGACTACTTAAAGTTTATAATAGAAAGGTCTTCTTCCTTCTATGACAAGCCCCAACATTGTCTTTATTACTTTCTTCTTAATTTGTTTTTCTTTTTCTTTTATTTCTTTTTTTTTCTCTTTTCTTTTTTCCTGATTTCTATTTCTCATTTTCTTGATTCCTTCAGCTTTCCACCTTTTTTCTTTTAATTTTATCTGTTATTTCAATTTTTTTCTCTCATTCAATAATTTTTTCACAATGTATTCTCTATACTTGTTTGTAGAATATATTCTAGATCATTATTGCTACTGTACTTGCAAACTGCTATCTTGATCTTGTGTTTAATAGTTCTGCTAGTTTGTCTTGTGTTTCTTTTAGAATTAAATCTTTTATTAGTGCTTCTCTTATTTTAACTTTCTCTGCTTCTGTTTTTCCAAAAAGTGCTATATATAACATATGTAGAGCAATCCAAATCTTTTCTTCTTCTTTTAACTTCTTTCATGCAGTTGTGATGATCACTTTTTGGATTTTCTTTCAGAGATTTCTTTGTCCTTTGCATGTTGCCAAATGTGCTTGCATCTTATTTACTTTATCTTGACACATTTGGCATTCTACTGTTGTATATATATCTGCCTTCTTCTGTTGAGTTCTTTTAAGATCAGAAGTTTATCTATTATGCACTTAATAAATGCACTTCTTCTGGAGCTGCTTCTTCTTGTTGTGCAGTGAATTCCTTTTGATGTCTTTAGCTTTTTCCAAAAATAAGTCTAGTCATAAATTGTGATTTCTGCATCTGGCTCTAAACTTTTAACTGCTCTCATTTCTTTCTACTCTGCTTCTAGTTTTGCATTTGTTACTAATTTACAAAGTAGTCTTGCTAGTATGTTAGTTCTTCTATTTTCCTACTTTAGACAGTACACTCTCTTTTTACAACTGACTTTTTTAGTCTATACTATTTCTTTACTTATTATTCTCTTCTTTGTTAAACTATTAGCTCTATTATTTTATTTGTCTTTGCTATAGCTTTTAACTTTAACTAAATCTATCTAAATGTTTTTTGTTTTGACAAGGTCTTTAATCTTCATTATCCATATTACGTTTTTCTTCTTAATAATCTTGTTTTTGTCTACTTGTCTAAGCTTCTACCAATGTATCTTATTGCAGCATTACTATCTGTATATATTTCTATTTGCTTTTCTTTAAGTATTATTAGAATTGCTGCCCAAATTGCTACCAACTTTGCTACTATTAATGTTTGCCATCCTTTTAGTCCAAATGCTAATTCTTCTTCTGGCCTTTTTTGTGTTTCATTTGTTTAGACCTATTCTATTCTCATATCATTTTTAGATATTAACTCTTTACTATCTCTATTATTAGTTACACTATTAGTATATATTATATATTTGTTCTTGTTTCTCATAATGTTTCTTTTTAGGACTTTTATTATTTCTTGGCTAATATTTCCTTTCAATTTCTGTCATTTAATAATTTCTATCTCTAGTTCTTCTATTATTGTAAGACCTTTTAGCTTGCATTTAATTATTTTTGATCTGCTCATTTTTGTTTTGTCTATTATTTAGTCTATCACTATTTTAATTTGATTGTTGCCTTTTCTTATTAATTTATCTGGAATTATGTAAATGTTTTTATTTAATTTTATCTATTACTAGCAACTGTTTTCTATCTGTTCTTCTTTACTTATACATCCTTCACATCTGTTGATCTCAGTTGCTACTTCATTTTCTTTGTACTTCATCTGCCAATGTTTGATTAACACTTTTTTCTTTTTTTTTTAATTACCTTTCCAAGCTGTCTGTAGTCTCATGTACCATATACTATTCATTCTTTTCTCCTTCTATCTTCTGATATATGCCCTTATTTGACTTGCATTACCTGAGTGTTTTGTATAGCCATTCTAAAGCATCTTTGTACTACTCTATTTTCTGGGCTGCTAAGCACTTTTGATTCAATTTCTTTGAACTATTCTGCTTTCTTTCCTTTACTTGATTGGTTTTGATAGCTTTTTTGTTGCTGCCATGTGATTAGTTTTTCTTCTCTTGTATAGAGTAGTTGGTTTAGATATATTAGACCAGTTTCATTTACTCTAACTGCTCTTTTTTTCTACAATTGTGCATCTATCAGTTCTTGTATTTTAGTATCATACCTAAACATTATTCATAGTTTATTTTCTGTTCTAATATTTATTTTTAGTTTTCTTGCTTTGAGTATTATAAGACACACTAAGTTGTTCTTCAAATATGTTTCAATTTCTGGCCATTCTTTCATCTTCTATATATTTTTTACTAAGCCTGCTCTTTGACAGCCTTGTGTTATTCTTAGCTTTTTTAGCTGTTCAAGACTGTCTTGTCTATTCAGTCTTGCTACAAAACCACTTACTTGCTTCATAGTTAACTTTTGTCACAATGTTCTACAATTGCCAAGATCTTTGTGTTCTATTATGTAGCTTTCTACTGTTTTTTGCAAGCTGCTTTTTTGTTTTGCCAAACTTATTATTGGTTAATGTATTTTATTTAGACTTCTATTCAACATCTTCATTAACTGTAACATATAGCTTAGTTTGGATATTATTACAATATTGTTTATATATGCAATCTGGCTCATTGTTATTTTTTTGTATCTTAGATCTCTTATAGTTTGGCTTACTATTCCTTTTGCTTTTTTTTTTACTTGTACTTCTTGCATTCCACTGTTTAACTATATTTCTAATAAGCAAACTATTTTATATCTTAGTTCTTCTACTATTTTGCTTTTTCTATATATTACTGCTCTTTTTTTTTTCTGATTTTTGTATTCATTATTATTAATTTTGACTTTGATCTATTTATCTCTATATCATTTTTTTTAAAGAACTCTTTAGCTATTTCTAGGATCTCTAATAGTTGCCTTTTACTGTTTGCAATTCATGTTGTATCATCTGCATATGCAATTGCTGCTTGATAATATCTTGTAATATTGTTGCATTGCATGCCTCTTTGTATATGTTGCTCAACTGTATATCCTAAACTTTCATCTTCTTGAATTCTTTTTATTAATGGGTCATAAAAGAGATGTCATATTAGTGGTGAGATTACTTCACCTTGATCTATTTCATCTCCTGCTATTAATTTTTCTATTAAGCCATAAGCTGTAATTATTCTTAATTGTTTTTTGTAAAACAGCTTCAAAATATATTTAATTGTTCTTTTGGGTATTTTAACTCTTTGCTATGCTAATTTAAAACTTTTAAAAAGAACTGAGTCAAATGCCTTTTTTATATCTTACAACAGTATCCATACTTCTTTATTTTTTTCTTTTACTTCCCCCATTATCATATTTAAAATCTGTACTGGTTGCTCTGTTGAGTTTCCTGGAAAGCCTGCAAAGTTTGGTCCTTTAAGTATTTCTCTTTCTATAAATACTTTGGCAAGCCTTTTTATTACCACCTTTGTTACAACTTTTTTGAATATTTTAATTAACACTATTAGATGAATGTTGTTTAAACTATATTCCCATTCTACATCTTTTGGTATCAGATACACTTGTGCTATTTTCTATTTTGTTAAAATTTCTCCTATTTCTAAGCATAGATCTGCAAAGCTTCTAAAGATTTTTTGTGTTTTTATTTTTGCTTTCTTGATTAGTATATAGCTTATACCTGAGATATCTGAAGCTGTTCCTGTTTTTAGCTCTCTTAATGTTTCTTCCCATTTCTTTTCCTTGATTTTCTCTTCAAATTCTGCATACCATTCCTCTCTAATGTTTTTTCTTAGTTTGTATATCTCTTTTCACTTTTCTGTTATTGTTTCTAGTTTAGTGTTTCTTTTCCTAAACTGTATTCTATAATGTTTTGCTATATTCATCTTAATCTTCTTTGGCTTTGTTATTAAAAATGTATCCTCTTTTACTTGCTTGATAAGCCTATCAAGCATTATCTTTTTATATGGCTTATTTAGAAGACTGGCAAGCATTTTCTCTTGGTCTGTTTTGATCATTTTATATCTTTTGTCTACATTCTCTTCTATTTGTCTTCTTTGTACTTGTTCCCAGTCTTTCTTTTTTTTTTTCTATAAAAGCTTTTGCCATCTCTTCATATCTTCTATCCAAGCATTTGACTAATGCCTTTGTAATTTTGGTAGCTTTGCCTCTATTTTGTTGCCTAGCACTTTTAATTGTTCATTTGTCTTATTTCTTTCTTTTTCTGTTACTTCTTGGTCTTTTTTTGTTTTTGCATATTTGATTAATCTTTGTAGCTTTATGATATCTTTTCTTGTTGTTGTGTTTTTCGACTAGTTCTTCTATTTGCCATTGTATTGTATATTCTTTTTTTAGGTAAGTGCTTATTTGCTGCAATGATAATTGCTTCTTTTATTGTATCCTATATATCGTTTATCTTGTTTATATGTTCCTTTATGTCTTGCACTTCTGTTTGAATGTTTTTTAGACTTTTCTTTACTTCTAATCACTTTTGCTATTCCTGTGCATAATTTTTCTAATTTTCTGGTTTTGCCTGATTATATAAATATAGTATTCTTGATTGTCCTTTTCTTTTAACCTTTGCTTTGCTGTTTTTTTCTATCATATGTTTAATTTATATTTCTGCAGTTATTATTCTATGATTGCTATCTGTAATTTCTTTTGTTTCCTTAATGTTTGCTTTTTGCAAGCCTGAGGCCAGTTCTTCTGATACCCAAATATAGTCAATTCTTGTTGCAGCTTCTTTGTTTAACTATGTATAATTTTGGCTTGATGGATGCATATTTCTATATGTGTCTATAAAGTCTTGTTTTTTTATCTAATTAAAGATCAGTAGTTTTTTAAAATTTTCTGATTGTGTGCATTGTCTATCTAATGAATTGTCTGCTATATGATTAAAGTCACCCATAATCACAACTTATGTTTGTCTTTTCTGTTTAGTAACCATTTCTACAATTTTTTATTAGATGTTTTTCCTTATCGTCTTGTTATTTGGTAGTATATAAACTCCTATCACTACTAGCTTCAGTTGTTTGAAGTATAGTATAATCTCTATCATATATTCATTTATTCTTTTAACTGCACCCATGTGCTTTTCTTATTGTTCTTCTATTAGTATTTCTATATCTGATTTTTTTTCTTATCTTCTGCTGCATTTGACCAATATCCTATATAGTTCTTGCTTGCTATATGTGTTAGGAACCTTTCTTCTCTTTCGGTAATATTTGTTTCTGTAATTTCTAATATTGCAATTTCCTCTTCTTCTGCTCAGATGAGCAGATTTTCCAATTTCCAACCTTTGGTCTTAAGTTCATTGATGTTGTGACACATTAGCTTTATCTCTTTTTTTTCTTCTTTCCATTTCTCTTTTAGTGGTTTCTATCTTGTTCTTATATCTTTAACTTTTTTCTTTTTTGCTCTGTATCCTTCTTCTTGACAAAGAGATCTAGTTTTTCTTTCCTTTTCGAAAACCCTTCTTTCATTTTACAAAAATACTTCAATTTTTTTGTTCATATTTATTGGTTCAACTGTGGCACTCTTAGAAACATTTAGGTTGGTTTATCTCATTATTTTCTCTGTTTTCTTCTAGCCTTTCTAATCTTTCTAGTATTCATTCTAAGATATTTTCAATGTGTGAAGTTTCTTTTTGCATCTGAGATTGGATTTTCTTTTCTTTCTTTATCTTTTCCTGCTTCTGGTTTTTGATTATTGAGTTTTCTCTATAATGCTCTCTATTTCTGTCATTATTTTTGTTTCTATTGTTTTTTTGTTTAATTTCTTTTCTTTGATTATTTTCATATATTTCTTCATTGGAGCTTTCACTATCACAACCTCTTCTTTTGTAACTTGTAGTATTACTTTTCTTTTCACTCTTTCCTTTCAACATAGACTAACTAAAATAATAAGTGATTATTAAATCTTATTGGTTTTGTTTGTGCTGCACTTATTTCTTCCTCTGTTGCAAATATTATTGCTACAAATCTTCTTTAATTTTTATTCCTGTTAAATGAAATATATACTAATTTTGTTCCTCTTTTCTTCAAGCATCATAATAGTAATACTTCTGATGCATCATTTGGTAGTTCTAATATTTTTGCTGTAAACTGGTTCCATGAGTTGCATTGGTTGAAGTTTTTTTTTTCTATGGTTACTCTTGCTAGCCTGTGTATGCCAATTGGTAAGGACCATGGTATGGTTTCTTCTTTTATATTTTTTGCTCTAACTATAGCTAAAGCTTTATATTTGGATGTTTTAGTACATTTTATTTAAGTTTCTTTAAGATTTCTACACATGTATTCTACTTTTTCTGCATTGATGTTTACTGATAGATTCCATATTGTTAGGTATATGTATGATTTTGACTCATTTTCTGCTGAGTACATGTTTTTATTATCTTTTTTTCACTAATTTTCTTGTATTCTTTAGGTTTATTCTTGTCTTTTCCATTATTGTTTACTGTTTGGCAGCTCAGTTTCTTTTCTTGGCTTTTTGTTTCTTCTGAGATAAGTTTTAGCTAGTCTTCTTCTTTTTCTTTGATTTTATCTATTGTTGCATTTCTACTAAATTTGCAGTCAAAATCTACCTTAATCTAGCTGTTTCCATTTTTAAAGACCTCTTTAATCATTTTGATGTAATAATTGCCATGTAGGATCCATTGTGTATATTTTAATCTTTTGTCTTTATTTGTACCTGGTATTGCATATGTTAACATATTCACTTTGAATGATCTGCTTTTGTCATATATCTGATTTGTTGAGAACCATTGGCTATGTTTTATTGTATCTACTAGTATAGGTATTTTATTATTTTCTTCAGTTGACTCTATACTTTCTTGATCTTGATTTACTGTTTTGTCTCTTTCCATTTGCTATGTGAAATCTGCTGCACTCTCTTGGCTTTTTTTAGCTTTCTTATCTTTTGTGTTATTTTTGTTTATATCTGCTGTTATTGCTAACTTTTTAATCTCTTCGTTTAGATATTTTACTAGTTCTTAGTGTGATAATATTGATATGCTAAGATCTTGCAATTGGCTGATGACTATATTTAGATTTGTGTTGTCTTCTTCATTGCTATTAATTTCATATTGTTGTCTCTTCTTTCTAATATAAACTATATTCATGTTCTCAGTATTTTCATCTTTTTCTATTCCTTCTATTTTTGCTTCCTCTTTCAGTATTTCTTCACTCTTTATGTTCAACAAGTAATTAAATAATTTCAAGTTTTGATCTATTGCTAAAAGCTTATCTGCCCATTCTTTTATTGTGCTTCTTGTTACTGAAAAGGTTTCTGCTCTTTTGAGTGCTTCGAGTACTTGCCTATAAAGAAGTACATCACCTATTGTGATATTTTTTGGATCATAGATTGCAAGATCTTTTACTATGTACTCTATGTTACTTGGATTATCTATTTGCTTCAATAAAATTTTATCTAATATTATGCTGTCTATATATCTTCTATTTCTATCACCAAAACCTCTTATATGTTAAATTAGTTCTATGTCATCTAAAAGGCCTAGCCTGCATTGTACTTCCATTTCTATATTAGTTTGTTGTTTATTCATTTGCTTAGTAGTACATGTAAAGATTTCTATTTGTTATTTTTTAATTAGAATAATATCATTGTATATGTAATATGTTGTGTTTGTTGTTGTTTTGTTGTCAACTGATTATGTGTTCTGACTTATTGTTTTAGGATCTAGGGTGATTTTCCACTTTTTCAAAAAAAATGATAAAGAATTTTTGTAATACTTTTACACCAAGTTTAAACTAATTAAAACCTTGTTAAAGAGAGATATATCTATATTGTTGTGTTGCTAAAAAGCTTGTATTTCTTTGTGCTAGAACATTCTTTTAAGAGCTTTATGTAGGTTTATTTACCCTATTTTTTCTATATCTATATATTGATTTTGTTTATTAAAATTTTGTTAAAAATTTGTTTTCTTGCTGCTGCTTGCTGCTGCTCTAGTTTATTTCTTGTTTCTAACTTGGTTAATTGTATTTCTATGATCTTCTATCTTTTCTCTTAGTGCTCTAAATGCTTTTTGCTTGTGTATTTCAATGTTATTTATATTTTTTGCTTTCTGTAAATTTCGGTCAAAGGATTTACAAGGGAGAGTAATAACCTTCTAGTATGTAAATTTTTTTGAATATTTAAAATTATATTATTTAAATATTGTAATATTAAACTTGTATTGTTTAAATTTTGAATTATAATTTTTTTAATATTATCAAAACAAATGTTTAAATTAAGACTTGTAAAATTAAAAGTATAATATTTTGTAAGCTATCAAAGTTTTTTACTATTATCATTAGTTTAATAAAATAGTTTATTATGCAAAGTTATTTTTTTAAAATCTTTATCATTATAGTAATTAAATATATATTTTAAATAATTAAACTATTCTAATAAAAGTATATTATTAACTAAATTAGTATAAGGATGAAAATATGAATTAACTATTACTTTGCAGAAACTTCAAATTTTGCTAAATATATTTATAATATAATTATTATATTATTATTATATTATTATTA
>CAJVQA010011416.1:0-10729 GCA_910591915.1 Cetraspora pellucida
ATGTTATGTTAAATCTTTTGGGTCTTAGTTTGATATCTTCTGTGAATTTAGTATAATTAATTGCTTGATAGTTATCAGAGAGATATAAGTGAAGTTGGTCAAGATTAATACAAAATTGTAGTCAGTTATGGGTTTGAATAGATGGGATGGTGGCTGGAGAGATGAATATTTCTGGATAGTTAAGTTTAGTAAAAAGAACTGTTGTGAATATAAATATAAGTTTTTTAAGTATTTCTTCAAGAATATTAAATGGTATTGTAGCAGCTTTATCATTATCAGAGTTATGTTATTGATTAAGACAGTAAGAAATTGAGGTCTAGCACCAGCCATTTGTCTAATTAATAGATAAAAGTTTGCTTTAAGTGGATTTTATTTTCTGACTACTTCTTTAATGACTTTGTCAAGATAAAAGTTATAAAGATGTTCTTTGAGAAAATTAAAGAGTTTTCAAGACATTTCTGTTTGTAATTTTGTATGATTTTACATTTCATTGATAACTGAAAAGTTTGCTAAGAAGTCATATGATGGGTTGAGTTTGGATCTTGTTATGTGGCTATAAGATTGAGCCAATTGAGATTGTTAAAGTGGTTTTTTGTTAGACTATTGTTTGTGTGAAAGTGGTAGAGCTTGATGTACAGGTTGTTGTTGTTGTGATTGTTGTGTTTGTTGGATTTGTGGTTGTTGTTGTAGTTTAGATGGTGTAATAGAGCTGTCAATATCCATATCATTGTTACTAGAAGTTGTTTTTTAAAGGTTAGGTGAAGTGAATACAAGTTCTGAAACAAGAGGGTTGTTCAGATTTTGATCGAATAAAGAAGTAACAAGCTGTTAAATTGGAAATTTATATTATAAAGATGGATCTTGTTCAGGGTTTTTGGTAGGTTGGGGTTTAAGTTGATTAGCTAAGGTCATTTCTTTATAAATTTCAGCTAAGCAATTATTATGATATGCTGTATTTTGATAAAAGGTAGATTTATTTTGTAATGCGTGATTGTTATTGGTCACTTTACAATTAATGGGGGTTTGGCATTGGAGGCAAGTGTGTGTATGAATAATAGCTGTAGGAGATGGTGGAACTTGAGATTTAGATTTTGCAAGAGCTTCTTAGAGCTTTTTTGCTTGTTTATTGATTGTTGTTTTATCGGTTTTGCTAATAAGTTTATAAGTTTTATAGTTTTCTGCAATAAATTTAGTGTAAAATAATCCAAACATGTATTTGATTGTTGCAGTTGTTACAGGAGCAGGAAAGAAATGAGTTGGTAGGTGAGATCTAAGTTCCATGATAATACATTTGGTAGGTCTGTATTTGTTTAGGATAGCTCTTACTTATACAGATTCATTTTCATAGATGGCAATGCCATAAGAGCTTACATGATTATTGAAGAAATAATCAAGATCTAAGGTATCTGGTGTTTTTGTATTAAGAATAGGCATAGTACTATAAGTTTACTTAGAAGTCCAAGTTTAAGTTGCTTAATAAAAATTTTTGTAATCTTTAATTAAAGATTTTTTAGAAGTTTAATTATAATATAAGATTAATGCAAGGTATATTTTATATTTGCAGGGGTTTTACTGTGTCTACTACGGCTGCTGCGGTTTGTGTAACTTTATGTAAACTAGATAACACAAGTTTGTGGCTGGTGTGGCTAGTGTGACTAATGTAGTACAAATTTATAAATAGTTGAGTATTACAAAATTTATTTTTAGCAAGTTAGTACAAGATAATTTGTAACAAATAAATTTTTTTTTTGGATAAATTTAATTTATATAATGTAAAATTAAATGAAACCAATTTTAGAAATGATTTAAGATTATACAAAAAATGTTTTAGAGAAAAAATTTAGGGGTAAAGACAAAAGAATAAAAAAAAAGAAAAAAAAACTACAGAGGAGTTAAAGTTGTTTTCTATTATAATTCTGTCAATTTTAAGGCTAAAGCTTCTTTTTGGACTTGTTTTGATTAGAAAGAAATGCTTTACAACTTTTTTTATGATTATAAAATAGTTTAATAAAATACTTTATAAGAAATAATTAAAAGTTTAGTAGTGAAGGCCAAAGGCCATTTTGGCAGTGTTAAACTGCGAGTTTGAAAGTTATAGACTTAAAACTTTCAAAATATATGTAAAATTAGGAGCTAAGCAAGTTTATTTAAGACACCATAGTTGGTTATCTTAATAAAATAACTTGGTATTGACAATTTTAGTTTCGATGAATTTTTAGTTATTTTTGTGTAAAAAGGATTTATGGAAAGAGTTTCATCTTGATATTTTGCATATAGTAATTTATTATTGTATTCTAAATTGTTTCACTTTTACTTTATTAAATACAATTATACTAACTCGTCCCCTTAATATTTGGATCTCGTCTCTCTGGAACATTGCTGCCATGGTCTAAATATCTTCTCCAATTCAGATACAATCATTTTGTCTTGTGTTTCTTGGTGTGGAGGCCTGATTATGCGTGTTTCACTGTTTTAGGGGTTGATAATACATGTACGATCTGTGGATCCCGATTGTCATTTATGCTATATATCGTTACACATGAATCATTATGTTTTTTTGGCTCGTGACACTAATCTCTCTTCTTCTATTGATAGTATTTCCCTATCTTCTACACCTAATATACATTACCATACTTGCCCTAAATACTCTTTTTTAATTCGTTGTACCAAAAGAAATAAACACCATTACCTTACTAAAAAATACATCTCTAAAAATAATGAAATCTATCATCTTACTTGTATGATTGCCTCATCTCAATATGAAGCTAGTTTATCTAAAACCAAGAAAAATCTCATATAAACCTTTCAAAACATCTTACATAAATCCTCTCAAACTACTAATCCTCTTACTGCTTCTTCTTACCAAACTTCAATTTCATCTGATCTTATCGATTCTTTTTTTTCTATAACTACTAATACTAAATTAATTCTAACCAACTACTTATTACTAATACTCTTGATACTTCTAATCTAAACCTCAACAAGACCAGTAACACTAACCAATCTGAAAATACTCCTAACAAACCTTTCTCTCAATCATATTCTGGGTTCTTAAACCCAAATCCAATCTTACATATGATTGGATTGCAAATTTTCCTATTACTGAAGAAATGCAATCTAACAAAAAGCTGCAAACCTCATTTTCTTTTTAACTCTTCACCTTCCTTAAAAAATTTCTCTATGATTTTTATCTTGGTAAAGAAATCAAGCCAGTTACTGCTGCACAA
This sequence comes from Cetraspora pellucida, assembly GCA_910591915.1. Taxonomy (NCBI): domain Eukaryota; kingdom Fungi; phylum Glomeromycota; class Glomeromycetes; order Diversisporales; family Gigasporaceae; genus Cetraspora; species Cetraspora pellucida. The sequence continues at coordinate 3,228 of CAJVQA010011416.1, forward strand.
CCTGTACTTAAAGCATCATTCTATTACATTATCTGTATTATAGCTAGACAATGATCTGAGTTTTTAACTGATCTTATTTACAACAACAATTCTAATATTGACAAAAGTACTACTATCTTTTTCAACCTTTTTAAATCTATTCTAAAAAATCTTATTCTCAAATTTACAACTATTCTCTTTACTAAATTCAATTACCTTGAAATTTTTGTTTTACTTGTTACTATTCCTCCATACACAGCCCATAATCATCTTCAATTTTATTTTAATCTTGATTGCTTATATCTCTTCTTATCCAACAACTATCAATTAATCAACTACCAAAAATATGCTGAGGACTTACAACTTAGACCCAAAAGATTTAAAATTAAATCATTCACTCAAACTATAAATCTTAATCAAAAATACTGTACAATTCAATCTGATGCCAGATTTAATATTAAACTTTTCTTTAATATTTCCAAAACTCTCTTTCTGAAACGATATTGTATTCCTTCACTAAAAAACTCTTTCGACCACTTCATTTTCTGGTTTAAAACTTATTATCCTCCTTATAGCAAACAATTCTCTTTCAATATTAACAAAGAAAAAGTTTGCACCTCTTTAAGAATACAATTTCGACAACATTTTATCCTTCAACTCTCTAAACATTTCCCTAAAATCAACATCTTTCAAAAACCTAACTCACTCTATGAGTGATATAAAGAAGCATCTCATATTGCTAACTTCCATTGCCTCATCTGTGATAACAAAGAATGTCAATATCTTGATGACAAAAAATTTTATAATAGTGCCAAACTATTCAATGACATCTTAACCAAATCTTGCTTATTATTTCCATCTCAGGATGATGAAACATGGATTCATCCAACCCTTAATGCCTCACTATTCCACAATAACAACAAACATGCTGCCTTACTTGATCAACCCATTCCTACCAAAGCCATGAACAAACTAGTTGATCAAGCTAAAAACTTTGTTTGTGAACAAAACAAAGTTAAAACTAATCCCAAATATCACAATTATTATTTCTATTGCTACCTCTCTCTTTATTACCAAACTGCTGCTGAAAACCATAATATACAGTCTTTGTCCAAGGAAGAGGCTATCAATCTTTTAACAAAAAACATTATTGACACCAAATTCCTTATCCAAATTATTACATACTTTGATGTAATTAAAAACTAAAAACCAATTTACATACAAATTGTCAAATATTTTAATGATACTGCTTATCTAGCAACTGAAAAATTTTTATCAAAAAAATTTAATCTTGATTTTCAACCAGTCTCTATTCTTAACTCTTTTTTTTTACAGTCTCCTTTTTAAGCTTTTTGTCTTCTACAACTAATATTAAAGCAGCCATCATCTTATTAAAAGATATAACCAGTATAGTTAATAAGGAGAATGAAACAAATAGACAGATAGATAAGTTTATTTATGTGAAAGGCCAGAATAATAACAGTCAAACCCAATGTACAGAACAGACTATGGTACCTTGCACAGCTGTAAAAGCTGAGCATATAGCAATCAACCCTGTAGAAGACAATTTTGAAAGATTATTTACAACATCTTTAATTCCCTATGATCTTTATACATGCATTAACAAATTTCTTAATTATTACAATTTACCCTTTCTTCCCTATGGTCAAACTATTCAAACTCTAATTCAACATAACAAAACTGTATCTAATATTACATTTTCTGTTAATTCATCTTATAACGAAACATACATATACCTTTCTAATGATACACTTTTATCAGATCACATTATTATTGTTTCACACCTTCTTCTCTTATTTTACAACCTACCTCTTAGATCTAACTCCTTTAATTCTACTCCTATTATACCTGACCTATTTTTCAACAATCATTCTTTAACCTCTTCTAATCATAATTTTTCTTCACCTTTACCTAATTCAACATTACATCATCTTGACCTTAACATTGCCACACATAATGTTAGAGGCTTTAATGAATCTACCAAAAGAGAAGCCTGGCAAGATTATTGTCTTAACTATGACATATCTATTGTAAAATTATAAAAACCAAAATCTCTAACAAAACTAACCTCTTCTTTTGCAATAATAACTTCCTCATCTATTATTGGTCCAACTCTCTTACTTCTATTGAAGGCACTGCTATTATGATTCACAATCATTTGAAACCTCATATTCACAATATTTATACTCACCTAGGAGGTGCTATAGCACTTGATATTTTCTTCTGAAATAACATCAAGCTTCACATCATCTTAGTATACCTGTCATCAACTGACATTTCTACATGCAATCAAACTCAAAATACTGTTATTAACTGGATTCAACAAGCCTCTCAATTTCACATTCATCCTATTATTTTTGATAACTTTAATATACAAGATAATACTCAAAGTTCTTCTTCTAAATACAAACTTATCAACTTTCTTAATAATACCAACATGTATGATATTGGTGCTCACTTTAACAACAAACACTTCACCTAATCTAACAATGCTAGTAACAGTTATATTAATTACATTTGGACTAATCAATTCAATATACAATTTCTTCTTTCTTACAGTCTTGATAACAGCCAAACTTCGACCTCTAGTAACCATTTAATCCTTTCTTCCACATGGACATTTTTACATGCCTATAGTAAACTCTTATGTAAACATACTGATATTAGTTGCCATATCTTTAATTACAAGGTTATGTCTACAGAGGACTGGGAATCCTTTGCAGATACCTTATCTCAACAACTCTTACTACACAAAATTCATATTGATAAAAGTATTGAAACAACCTGGCACAAAATTCAAAGCTCTAATATTTATTCTGCTACTCATACTATCCCTAACAAAGTTTCTCATAAATGTAGCTACAATCATTAATATTTACTTCACAGTATTTTACTACACCTATCACTTAAAAAACTTGGTCACACTATTAAACTTGTTAAAAAACTCACTCAACATTCTAACATCTCTAACATCAATCAAAATATCTCCCAAATTAATAAAAGTTCTAATGTGATCTTCAACCACTTAACTCTACCAACCCATCTTGTACTTAACCTTAGCTTCAACATGCTTACTCTATCTGGAAGCAACTTTTTTATACTCATCATCTTGAAAACTCTCTTTTACTTTGATAACAAATTAATAAAACTACCAACAAAAGATGCATTACTCTCACAATATACCCTACTTAAGCTATTAATAGCATCCTTAACCATTATTATCAACCTGTTCACTTCTCTAATATAAAACTGTTTAATGAGTTTATAACTGACCCATTACTCATTAAACAGCATGTTTAATCATATTTTCATGACTGGACTGTATTTAGACCTATTGATGAAACCCTCTTTAATACCTTTTGGCAACAACAATATCTTCCACTGCCTCATATCAATCCAACCTGGTACCAATCTCTTAACTCTCCTATTACAAATGAAGAACTTTCTTAAACACTCTCATAGCTTCCTAACAACAAAGCCTGTGGTCTCACAGGCATTAGTTATGAAATGCTCAAACATATCAGCTCTGAATGCACTTCTGTTATTATCAGTTTTTTCAATCATTGCCTTCTTGAAAACAGAATTCCTAAGCAATAGAAACATAGCAGAATCTATTCTATCCCTAAATGCAACTCCTTTGATGATGATCTTAACCTTATTCAAGCTATTAGTCTTGTTGAACACATTTGCAAACTTTATACTAAAATTCTTACAAACAGACTCAGCATTATATTTTTTTTTAATTCTATCTTTTTACCTTTTAATTATGTAGTGCTTCCTAACAATAGCAATCAATTCCTATTCACATCCTCAATAATCTTATTGAAGATGCTACTTGCAATTACAAGGACATTTGGCTACTTTCATAAGATATGAATAAAGCATATAATTCTGTTAACTTTACTTTTTTTAAACATTCACTTTCCCATTTGGCACTTTCTTTATCTATTATCAATATTCTTTCTGATCTTCTGACTGATCGCTACAACTAAGTTATTACTAACCTTGGTCTTACTTCCTCATATCCAGTTCACAATGGTATTGACCAAGGTGAAGCTATTACTCCTTTATTATAGCACATATACTATAACCCACTTATATCATACATATATGCACAAGTACCTGGCTATACCTTACAATCCTTTTGAGCTACTAACCTTAAACTCCGAACATTCAACTCATTGCAAAAACAATGCTCTGTCTTGGAATATATGGATGATATTCTCTGGGTTGCTTCATTACAAAATGAGCTCTTTAATATATTATCTATAGCTGAATCATTTTATGCTATGGCTAATATTCAAGTTAATCCCTCAAAATCTATTTTAGTTACCAATAATCCTCCATCTCACTACACCTCTATTTCTTATAATAACATCTTCTTTCACTCCATTTTCCTAAACAACTCTTTAAATTTTTAGGTTACTGGTTCATCTTGAAAAATAGGCAATCTAAACAAACAAAACTGCTTGTTGCTAAATCCTCCCAACTCATTCAAATTGCTAAAACCAAATGTATCACTGACTCACATGCCCATTATATTATTAATACAGTTATCATTCCTATCCTTGAATATCGTCTCCAAAACATTATAGTTAATCAGCCTATCTGCAATAAAATCTTTACTCAACATATTAGTCTTGTCAAACTCAAAGCCAAACTTTACTATACAATACCTTCTAGCACTCTTTTACATTCCCAAATTTATAATATCAAACACATCTGGGATATTCAACTACAACACCATATTCCCAACCTTCTTAAATGACTTAATAACTCTGACCTATTAGGTACATCAACTCACATCTGAATTTAACAATTACAAAATAACCTTTGGTTCTCTACCAATATTTTTTTATATTCTAATCCAATTATTAATAGTCCAAACCATTTAACTACAAATTTTAAAATCATCCAGCTTATAAAGCACATTGGCTGAACTTTTTCTACTAACCCAAATTATAACATCCTATATACTCTCAATAATAGAGCTATTTCTCTTGAGTTCCTTCTCTTATCCCATCCAAAATATTCTATTTTCAAAAAACAACTTAGATATCACAAATTACTCTTTCTTGATCAACTTACAATATATATTAATTCATGCTTATTACATTGGCATCATATTTCTCCTAGACTTAATAAACTCCCTAAAGGTGTAATATCTTAATGGTTTACTACTCTTGAGAATATTACTACAAGCCATTCTCATCAATATACTCTATATAACTACTTTAATTTACCGCAAACAAATTATTTCTCTTATACTACTGGCTTCTTTACCTATAACACCAAACCCTAACTACTTACTGTTCTTAATAATCAAATAATCATTGAAAAGGCCAGAAGGCATAATACCCCTACAGGCCTTACCCTTATTACTCATTGGCATTACTCATATCAGTTTCAGTTTTCAAATCTATATTCTACTTCTCCTTCTACTACTATCATATGTTCTGAATGTCACCTTAATTCTAATACAATCACTAACAAATGCACTATCTTGATCCCTACAAACCTGGCTACAAAACTATTCTGTCATATCAATTCTGACAAAACTCTTAATCTACATGCTAACTTTCTTGATATTTCTTACTCTGTAGCTATTTAACATCCTCTAAATATTCCATCTCCTCCTTCAATAATAATTAACTTGCAACAATTACCTTGCATCTTTCAGTCTAACCAACTCACTAATAGCTTATAGTCCATTGCTAATTCTAACTACAATCTAACTACTATTTCATTTTATACTAATGGTTCTGTTATCGAGCTTAGTCCCTTCAATGCTCTATGTGCATAGGTTGGGTTCAAGTTAATAACTCTGCAACTATTTATTCATTCTAAGCACAAATTAAACTTTGGACATGCTTCTTCAAAGCTGAAATTCTTGCTATTCTCTCAGCAATTATAACTGCTCCTAGAAACTGTTCTGTTCATATCTTTACTGACTCACAATCTGTAATTTCCAAATACTACAGTATCTGCTCATCAGCATCCAAACTCTCTCATACTCATACCTCATACTTTTCTATTTGGCAAACTCTTATCAATTTTATTAACTTATATAACATTCAGCTTACTTTTTACAAAGTCATCACATACCAAGATGACCTATTTAACAACCTTGCTGACCAACTTGCTCACAGTCATCAAATACTACCCTTCTTAACATTCTTAATTAACAATCCTTATAACTCTGCTTATATTCCATTTTATGACCAATTTCTTATTGAAATTTCTATTTGATACTCTATCTATACTATTTGTTAAGCTCATATTATAACACTTTGGACATCCCAACATTATTTTCAACAATAGTCCACTATTGCTCCTAACATCAACTAGGAAGCCACTTGGCTTTACATTAATAAAAACAAAAGGTTTCTAACTTCAATCATAGTTTTCATTCCTCTACTCTAAAAACCTTTTACGTTAAAATTCTCTTGGATGAACTACCTGTTCCTCATACTCTTAACAAACATAACTCCTCTTATTTTTCTCTCTGCTACCAATGCAATCAAACTAGCTTTTCATTATACTGGACTCTTTGCTTTTCTACTCAAACAATTTATCACTTAATCTCTAATTCTTTTAATTGCATTTTAACTGCTACTGTTCTTGATTTTTTTTCTAATCTGGTTTCTAATTTATATCAAAAAATCCTTACACTTAACAGTTTTAAACTGTATAACTTTTCTTATATACTATCTCTTATTTTTATTTTATCTGGCTTAGTCCTATTGACCTTATTTCTACTATTCATAATACTTCTATTCCTTACTATACTGCTACCTTATTTTCTATTAAATTTCTTCTTCATTTAAACCAACAAATATATAAACAAATATGGATCCTATATTGTATTTCACGATCAGCACAGTCTTCAATTACACCTTCTACAAACTCAACTCATAATTCTCCTTCTAGTCTATCATTACCTCCTATATCAATACTACAAATTATTACTAAAATTAATCTTTGGACTATCTAATGGATTAAATATCATACACCTCTCTCATATATTATTACTAATACCCAAATCTAGATAAGCCTTGGCCACTCTTGTAAGTTTAGGTCACAGATTATATATCTGAGTCTTTATTCTTTATATGTAATTTAAAGCAAGCTTTTCTTTATAAAAATTTCAATTGAATTTCAATAAAGTTAAAGACATGGCCTTATTGTTAATATTTAAAAAAAAAAAGATATAAAAATTTTAAATCTAAGGTTTGAGATAAATATAAATCATAATAGCTATGTTTTCTATAAAAGTCAAGAACTTAGTCCAATAATAAATGTAAAGATCATTATTACAAAAAAAAATAGTTTTGTTAAAAATTTTGTTTCTGTAATACTTATAATAGATATGTTATTATTAAGATAAAGTGTACTATTGTTATAGAATGATTATTTTATTTTATTTTATTAGTTATTTTTAGATATTATTTAGTTATTATTATTAGTATATTATTTTATATTGTTATACATGATGTAATACT
>CAJVQA010011417.1:0-10728 GCA_910591915.1 Cetraspora pellucida
TTTTATTATATATTTATAATATTATAATTATATAATATTAATATAATTATTATATAATTATTATATTTAGTAAAAAAATCAAGTTTCTGTAAAGAGTATTTTTCTGAATATTTCTCATAGTTCAAATTAACCTTATTGCATATAGGAGAAGAGAAGTGTAACTTAAAGGATTTGTGAGTATATAGAATATTTTTAGAATAGTTCCTGATAATATAGTAGCTATTATAAAAATCATCACATGTGTTAACATCAAATATTCTGTCATCATAATAGCCAAATTTGATGGAAAAACCTGAATAAATAGTTCTTAGTGTACTACTGAGTGCATTTGAACAAGTAACCATAGGGCAGTAATAGCCTCAAAGTAAGAAAAACACCAACTAAGACCATGATTCAGATATAGTCATCTCTATACAAAATATTACAAAACAATAAAGAATAGCAGAATATATCCAATATCAAAAAAACCTCAAATTAATAGCAACTTGAATAATACTAGATTAATTAGTTTAATCAAGCATACTAAAAAACTTTATACAAACATTTTAACTAATAAGTTAACATATATGTTTACAAAACATCTAACTACAAATTATTACTAAAATTGATCTTTGGACTATCTAATGGATTAAATACCATACTCCTCTCTCTTATATTATTACTCAAACCCAAATCTAGGTGAGCCTTGGCCACTTTTGTAGGTTTAGGTCGCAGATTATATGTCTGAGTCTTTATTCTTCATATGTAATTTAAAAGCAAGCTTTTCTTTGTAAAAACTTCAATTGAATTTCAATAAGGTTAAAGGCATGGCCTTACTGTTAATATTTAAAAAAAAAAAAAAAAAAAAGTGTTAGATTTGGCTAGTAAATGATTAAGGCTTTTGGTTATTTTAGGTTAACAAAGTCCAACAGGATAAGTTATATAAACAATAACTTAAATAAACAATGATGGTTATTGGGATTTATAGGGTTTCTAATAGTATTAGTATTAGAATTTTATAATAAATAATATAATGTATTTGAACTTGTTTATTAATAAAGCAAACTGAATATATTATTTCTTAGAGCTATTTTAGTCTTATTTATATTTAACTTTTAATTATAACTTCTTTAATTACATTAATTTCATTAAACCATTTAATTTGATTTCTTTAATTTATTCATCTAAACACTTTTGCTTAATAAATCCCTTTTCACTAATTAATCTTCTTTATTAATTAAATCTTACTTTTTGATTTATTTAATTAATTGCATTAATGTGATTAATTGCTGAAATATCTATATTAAGAAATTGTTTGCTATACCTGTTCTTATGTGAGGCTTCAGTATCTTAATTTTATTACATTATTGGGCCTTACAATAGAAAGTTAACATATATTAGAATAAGCATTTAAATAAATATAATATATTCATATTTACAAGTGTTTATACTAGTTATACTCTAATCCAACTACTGTTATTTTATTTCAAAAAAAAACTGTAAACTTACTAATAAAATGTTAAAGAATGTTAAATACTATATAATAGTCAAAAAACTTAATGCAAGTTTACAGTATCAGCTTCTTTCTAAAAAATATGATGTTTCAATTTATCATTGCAATTTGTACACTAGCAATTATAAATAATGTAATAAAAAAAAATTTAGTCAGATTATATTATCTTATGCAATTCCAGGCATATTTGTTAAATTTTTTTGATTTTATTTGTAATTAGCAAAATTATTATTAATAAAAAAGATTTAAAAATTCAGTGCTCAAAATTTTTTGAAGATACAAGCTTTATTTCAATATATGTGTTGCATTATTTTTGCTTGTTTTAACAACAACATGATTGTAAAAAAAAAAATTTTTTTTAATAAGTTTCAGTTATTACCATTTGGTTTAGTCATCCCAGGCTTTAATTACATTACAGATTTATTCTGGCATTGAATGAATTATTCTCATACAGGTTTCAATATTAATTGTTTATCAAACTATTTGAATTTTTTCCCAAAAGGTTTTTTTACTTAAAATTTGATTAGAAGGTTCCTAAAGTGACAATCAACTTTATCTTATAAGTGTTCAATCAGGTTTAAATTGACTAATTGGGAAGGCCAGTTGAAAAACTTTATCTTATTCCTTGTAAGCCAATGTTTAGTTAATGTTGTCATATAACAAGATGTTTTATTTAGTTAAAAAAACATCTTTATTGACTTTAAATTCATGATTCTCAATTATTTATATAAATCTTCATAGAGTATTTTTAGGTACAAATTTGTATGTATTGACTATCGACCTTACAATAGCTGCCAACATCATATAAGGTAAAGCAACCTCAAATCATAATTAATCTACTGTTATATTTTATAGTAAACTTAAGATAGAACTGATTTAATAGTTTTTTATAACACTTTTGATAGTACCACTTATTATCTAATCCAAAAATTTAGAACCTTGACTCATCTGACTAAATTATCTTGGACTAATCTTTGACAATCTATTTTTCATATTTTTTTTACAAAAATGAGCCACATTTTTTGATATCTATCAATTAGGTAGGGTTTTTTTTATTTATTTCCAATACTAAACTATGGTTCAATGTATCTAATGAATAGTAGATACTGAAATTTCAATATTTTCATTTATTTTAAGGTGGGTCCTCACTTTAACAGTGATAGAACAGTAGCAGAAAGTAATTAAGAATAGAGTACTATGTTGATCATTTCTATATATAATTAGTTGCAAATTTTTATTATTTTTTTTATACTATATTTAATTTCTTGAAAAAATATATTAAGTAAATAAATTTTAATAAGTTTTTTTGATTCTAATAATAGTAAAATTATTAAAATTGAGTATAAACTCATCAAGATATGTGTTTTTAAATATTAATCTATAAAATTATATAATAAAATTAACTTATAGATTTACATAAATTAACTAATCAAAATATCCAATTTTGTACTATTTAGACAAATTTTAATTGACTTAGACAAACTTTATCATATATACAAGTATATTTTTTAAAAATAATATAATAGTTTAGAATTTTACTATAATAGATCAATAATTTTATTTATAATATTATAAAATTTTTTTATTAATTAATTAAAAAATAAAAAATTTTATTAATAATATATTTTGCAATTAATATATAAAATTTTTTTTGTAACTAATTATATATAGAAATGATCTACATTGTACTCTATCCTTAAATTTACTATTCTTCTTTGGGTTGATTCATCCAATGAAATTAGATGATCAACCCTTCCTAAATCTTCAAGTATGTGATTTGTTGACCATTTTTTTCTAATTCATGAGACTGTGAAAAAATTAATATGGTAAACCCAACCTACTGCTCTTGTGATGCACCCTTTTTGAAAGAAAAACAATATTTAGACTCATTTGATGAAGGTTGTATAGTTCTTTTTTTTTGATTTGTAAGCAATTCTAACATTACACAAAATACAGAATCAACAATGAAACTTACATTTTTATATGTATTTATGTAGCACAACTCACGCAATCTGATCTTTGTCAAAAATAATGCAACACATGATTTGTAATAAATTCACAATTATCGCATTGGTAATAATAACGACTATTAAATTTTGCTATTTAAAAAAGATAGTATTTGTGAATAAAATAAAAAAAAAAATTTAACAAATACGCCGGAATTGCGTGAGATAATACGATCCAACTAAATTTTTTTTTTTTTGTTGCATTATTTATGATCACCAGTGTATAATGCAATCTCAAAACTTAAAAAAATTGATTCTCATGTAGATAATAGTTTTGACAGAATCAGTTTTGAAAGGTTGACTGTAAATAGCACATCACCTACCCCATACTTCTTATTATTTCTCTATATAATATAACCTGGTAATTTCTTTATTTCTTTCTTATTCATATTGTTATCAATCATAGAATTGGTGTTAGCGAAGATCTCTTTTCGTTGAATTGTATAAAACCCGATATTGCACCATGAATCGGTGTGCTTCCACTTGTTATTCATTAGTAAAGAGTAATCGTGTCTTCATACATGAATAACTCAAAACTTTATTGAATAAAATGAACTGTATTACGTCTATTTATATTTTCTTACACATTCAGTCGTTTGCCTCTTTGGTAATTGCAATCGCTATAAATTCTCTTTAGCATTAATACAAATTATTGGCATGAGCAATGTACATTTATAAGACGAACTCAAGAATTTCGGTTATTATCGCCTTTAGTTATCCCGTTCTTATAAAGAGGTTATCCCGTTCTTATAAAGAGGTTATCCCGTTCTTATAAAGAGGTAGTCCAGATGTAACACTTCCAATTCGGGTACTCTAAAACCTGTCACGTGTTAATGTGCATGCCCTAAAGTAAAATCACATGAACTGGTAGTGTCCAGAGACTTTACCCAATCATAATCTAAAAAAATTAGCCTATCACAGTAAAATCTCGTTATGCTGATTAATTTATTATATTAGAATGTAGTCACATTAATCAATACAAATATCAATAAATGTCAATAAACAAAACGCTTTACACAAGTATTATAACCTCCAAGCGTAACTAGTTCGTAATATTTCAATGCAATTAAGAATTTGTCTTGAAATATTCTGAAGTTTTGTACTTTATAAGTACCTTTCATTCGTGACTCCACCGATATAAGTATACAAGCTGTGCTATTTACAAATTAATTAAATAATTGTCTAATGCAAAAATCCAAGTCTAAATGTAGTGTAATTTTAAACTTTACTAACTAAATAAGTAAGAATCAATTTATGATTATTTAAAATTCATTAACCATCTGAATGGGTTTAAAATTCATTCAACTAAAATATTTTTAGAATCCACTTAGACAAATTCCAAATTTATCGAGTTTCTAATTCGACGCACATATATAAATAAGTAAACGAACAATTCTTTTTCTCTTCACAAAAGTGGAAAAGTAGATCTGCGCCAAATCCAGAAACTCATACATGATTTTGCTAATCGTAATCCAAATAAAGTTAGATAAATTTCCGAAAAAATGGAAAATACGTGCATATGTACATATGTAATCTCAACTCCTGAACTCCGAATAATTTTAGGAATTTTTTTCAACAAAATAATTTAGTTTCATCGGAAATTGCTGCACAATTGATTCGAATACACGACCAAAGTTTTTTGTTAAAGGAAATAAAAGTTCCAAATATTATATAAACTAAAAAATTAGAAAATGCGTCACATAAAAATATAACAAAGAGTTTTGTTAATAACAAAATCAACAAATTATTACAATAAAGAGTTATAAAAATTAAAAAATTTGAAATTTATTAAAAGGAAATAGTTCAATTCCCAACTTATGAAATTGTACATGAATGTCGGACAAATTTGCATTTTGAGTCAAGATACTGGTTTTTTAAAAAAAATTTAAAATGTCAGATTTTTACCACGCATTTTCAAAAAATTTAGTTAGAAACCTTTATAAACATCGTCAATTTTTTGGTATAAATACATTCATATGAAAAGAAAAAATTTAAGGCTATTATCTCTACGATTATTTTTTAGATGCACTGAGAAATTAATTATATGAATTACCAAAATCTATTAGAGGTTCAATCACTGAAGTGAATTGTTCAAATATTAAATAAGAATGAACCTGCCACGTGACGTGCGAAAAATTCTTTAAAGTTTATTTATAACCAGATTAACGGCTATATCAAGATTAGATTTTGGCAAGCAAATAGTAAAATTCCTCGAGGAAAATTTTTGTTAGAGCGCAGAAGACTGTTTCTTATGAACAATTTCGAGAAAAAAAGCGATTTTTGACGTTTGCTTTGAATTTCCTGATCGTGTTACGTTACACCAAATTCGAAGTTCGTTATTGGCTAATTTACATACAAGCAGGTTCATTCTAGGGTACTCGTACACGCCTAGTGTTGGTGGTAGAATTAATTTGACAAATTAATACGGTTACGGCATGTTCTGTATTATTTGTGCCGTAATGTCGCTGTTGTATTGAAATACCACAATGCTACTGTATCTAAATATTATTCAGCAACGGTTATAGTCGATCGACTAGCCGGCTATAACCTAACCGAACCCATCCCTAATTACGGCATTGTGGCACATAATATTTACGGCAATTAAGTTCTGGGCCGTAATTAATTCTACCTTATGGTAGAATGCCGTAATTCAGTAATTCCACCGCCAACATTATATACAGTTGTCTGACGACATTCGCATATAATGAACGTCACAGTATTAACTTGCTAAATGGAATATTATATTGAAATGCTATAAAATGTATAAACTATATAAAATAGATGACATACTTTAAATGTCACATGGTTATTTGTCGTATAGTAAGTTTGCTAATAGTACTACGAAGGAAATTAACCAATAAAGACTGATCTATACTGCTAACTAATTAATTAGGTATGTCAATTTCTGTTATCCCAAAATGTTTATTATGATTAGACAAGCTCTGTGATATGCTAATAACGTGACACCTTTGATGCAATCCAAGTATCGATAATTTGGAGAACAATTTGAACATTAGCAAACTAATACGAATAACATCTGCTTATATACGATGCTATGTAAGTAAAAAGCTTTTTTATTGTAAATTTATAACTGACACAGTTAATCTTTTTAGTTATTTATACAACAAATTTACAAATTTCAGAAAAATTTTTTTTTTATGCTAAGACTAGTCAGAAAAATAATCCGAAGGAGGTAGTAGACAAAATGGCCATCCATCAATTAGGTTGAGAGGAGCATTTCGAACTGCTTCCTGTTTCTTTGAATTTTTGTAAGTCCGACGACGGTGTTTAGATAGTTTTCTGGATGATGATGGAATTGCAGAACCAGGGCTGACCATAATCCATTGAAGCGCAGAATTGCCTTGTAAAAGCGTTAATTTAATCGATGCTATCGCTTCTTCTGGTGGGAAGCTTCGTATGATTGCAGCTATCTTTTCGCATTTTTGGCGCGCGATTTCTTTGTTACAGGCTTTGTAAACTGCAACTGGCCCGATTTTTGTTTTATCTATTTGAGAATATTATGCGTATTCATTAGAAAAAAGATCAATTTTAAATTATATGTTTTATTTATTTTATTTTATTTTATTTTTTTTTTTACCTTTTCCAGGTTTTTGAATTAAGTGCTTAATTGACCGCAGAACATTGGAATGATTCATTGCGAAAATGAATTTGTTGAGGAATAAAAAGGCATGTATGTGTTGTTTAAATAATGTTTTGTATCAATGCTCTTTTGCTTGATATGTACATTTTTTGAAAAATTCTTTATACTTAGTAATCATCTGATTTTTTTTTTATTTTTTTTTTTTGATTTCAATTTTATCTGCCCCAAGAATTTTTTAAGTTTAATTGCCATTGATAACATAATATTCTTTATGCTAAAATATTCTCAGACACACGTATTCTAATTTCGTGACGATCATGTAACGAATTTAGGCATGTTGAAAATAAAAATAAGTATGATTATCACTAGGGACGTCTCAAGTACCAGTTACCTAGCAAATAAAGTTTGGCGTTGCTTTATAAATAATTCTTTTGCGGCCGAGAAATAATTTTTTCCCATTGATAAGGATTTGGCAAATTACAAATAGAAGAGAAAAAAAAAAACAGATGGCCAATCGTGATAGTTAGCGTTACTCAACACATACAAAATTGAATAATAGCATGCTTTTAAACACAATAGTTGATCGTATAATGATGAGAACGGGTAGTAAAAATGAATGCTCGTTCCAGCATTTGAAAATAATAAATAATCGATTGGACCAAATTAGGTCTGAGTCACTACCGGATCATCTATCCTTGGAACAGTTCTGGATCATAATAAATAAAAATTTCTCAATAAATCACATTATTAGACATCTTCAATTCAATCACATGAAAATATAATTAAACATTTAGTAAGTAGTTTGGAAAAAGGGTTTTTTAGTTCGCTTTTTATCAGGTTTATTCGGACCGATCGGGTAATGGTCGTTATACGCAACCCGTCAAATTACAAGTTATTAGGTGCTAAGCTCTAGAATGTCATAAACAATGTGCTTAATTTCCAGGTTGAAGGTTCCGGTATTATTGTTATGAAGATGCTCATTGTTGACAAGTGTTATAATTCGCAAATTAATTGTTACACTAATTATCCGGAAGTATTTGCTACCCTATCATTCTGTATTGTTAAGCATAAAAGTGTTCGTCAAGACTTTGGCTAAGATAATAAGTCGAATCATGTTTAGTAAAGAATTGGAGAATAAAAAAACTCGAATCCATTGTATTTTAGCGCCGACAGATCAGCATAAGTTGTCTTGATAATATCGACAAACTCGAATCTAAGCATAGGCGGTGGTCTGTGATGATATCGATAATGATGTCATGACAAATTTGGACAAGACCACTGCATCACAATGAACTTCATGATTGACGGGTACCCTAATTTGGGTGCCCTAATTTCCCCCACCATTTCTCTATCGGAGAACTATAAAATTGATTAATAACACAGATACTCCGATATGTGAATAATTAGTATAACCAATCATAAGTGGTGGGGGAAATTAGTAAATTCATGATTGACATATCGATATACGTAGATATTCTAGTTATGTGTAACGTAACACGATCCGGAAGATCAAAAACGGTTTAACTCATCCTCCGTACTACTCAAGCAAAAAAATTTTTAGTCAATTTTACTATACCACTGCTAAGTTCGAACCCTATTTGAAACTTTAATGGATTTGAGGATTGACATGTGAGTATGAAATTAATGGAAGATGAGAGATAAATTAAAAATTATATGCACTGTATAAAATACTATTCTAAATATGTAAATACGCATTGGACCAGAGATTTACGTGCGTGCATATTGCTGGTCATTCCGTAGTCTTTAAGTTTGGCCTGATCTAGTAAAATATTCCAATAATATGTAAAAAAGGGCTTCTATAGGTATGCTTTGCATACGTTTATATGTTGAAAAGAGGCCAAGATATAATATATCTTTATAATGATATGACTAGTGATGTGCCGTTTATATAAAACGAAGATTTCTTTAGTGTACAGCACATACGCGGCACATCATTAGGTATAAGTATAGTTGACGTCACAATTAATTTTAATTTACAATTTATAATATCCCGCAATTTCACATTGCTTAAATGCCATATATAAATGTGGAGGTCGTCCAAAGTCAGTAGTAATTTATATGTTTCACGAGATTTTTACTTTAA
The DNA here is from genome assembly GCA_910591915.1 of Cetraspora pellucida. NCBI lineage: Eukaryota > Fungi > Glomeromycota > Glomeromycetes > Diversisporales > Gigasporaceae > Cetraspora > Cetraspora pellucida. The sequence goes on from CAJVQA010011417.1 coordinate 9,204, forward strand.
AGTAATCATTTAAAAACTTCCTGGGCTTAGGCGACCTCTAAATGTGGCAATGCAGTAATATAATCGGAACGAAATTTAAATGGATTTGGAACAACTTAATAAAATTAAAGGTTTGGAATCCACCTGAACTTCGTTCTCACAAAAATTGCTGCATTCATTAATTATCGCATATAAAATGTTGTTAATAGGCGATAATTATACGTTAGTTGAAACAATCACTGATACGAATCTATCCGATGAATTTTTTTTCGTCTGCCAAATAACGACTTATTCATATGTTACTAATCCGATAAACTAAAAAAAAAAATTATTCTCACGTAATTTTTTGCTACACACATAATTTAAATGTTTATTTCAGCATAAACTGATTAACTATGAAGTTGTTATATTGATTTATATACTATAAAGTTTTAAATCAATAAAACTTACAGGGCTGACCTCATGGTTGTTTAAGAAATTCAGATTATCGCTCGTATATCTCAACCCCTATCTCTCTAATACAGTTTTGCCAAATATTTGCATAGTGTGACAGTAAAAAGCTGCAATTTTTTACTGAAAATTTTAATTCAAGTGAAAAATAGCTCATTTTTGTCATCATACAAATTCCTTAACTTAGCTTACAAGTTTTTATGCTAATGCAGACAATAGATCATATTTATCGTATTGATAGTTGATTTGGGAAGAACTAATTTGGAGAGTTATCTAAGGGCGGGTATCCTGTGAAAATATGTTGTGCATTCATTAACACATGATTGCATTGTCGGGTGTACTGAACTATAAGTCCGCAAAAAAAATACACCCGAATTGTAGCTCAATGGAATTTCTTGTAGTATATGTGACACTTACTTTAAATCAATAAATTTATTAATGTGTCACCTATACTACAAGAGTTTCATGGAAGGATGGATCGATAGATATGAAAATAGCTGCAAACCTAATCTCATTTTTAAACTCGGTATGAACTAATCGATATGATCACGATAATCATATTTGGTATCTACTCAAGGAGAAATTAATTAAGTTTATTACAGTTCTCATAAATTCTGGAAAAACTGATAAAAACTTGATCGGTCGAATTCGATAAGTTTTTGAATTCGGTTATCGGAATATTGTAATGCCGAAAACCAATTCTGATTAAGGATGGGAAAATCGAATCCATTTTGCAGACTGCAGCATTATGCAGGCCGACCAGAATTATACTAGCTGGCCAGAATTATGCCTACGTGTATTATGTGTAGTGATGTGCCGCGTACAGTACGTACTAGAAGCCTTCACGGGCCGGACAGAAATTTGAAAATTTCAAAAACCTCTAAAATTGCGGGACTGGTGTGTCAAAAACATAGTAAATAGCGTGCCGAACTTTTAAAAAACATAGTGTGATTCCGGAATCGGCGAGTCTGTCGCTAAATTAATCCAACTCTCGCGTAACCTACGGCGGCTAAGTCGACTTAGGCGTGTTAGATTTGGCTGGGTGGTTTATCCGTAGGTAAGTTGTAATCTTCTCTTTAGGGCTTTCCTTTAACCT
>CAJVQA010011418.1:0-10727 GCA_910591915.1 Cetraspora pellucida
TCTTTAAGTAGATAATAATATAGAATATTTATTTTAAATAATCTTTATCATCACTATATACATATGCAATAATATTATGATGTATTGAAAAGATTTGAAATATTGTGAAAATTTTTTAAAAATTATGAATATGAAATAAATGAAAAAAGCAAAAGGGAAATAAATCAAATATTGATAAATTTTTAAGAAGTTCGCATACTTGTGAAAATTTTTAAATAAAATCAAAATATAATAACATGCAAAAGCTCATTATTAAAGTTTATCTAGATTGTAAAAAATATATTAAACTAAGAGGTGTGGTGACTTAGTGAAGTGAATAGGTTGTTAACCTCCAAGTGGCAGGTCTAGAGTTCAAATTCTAGTGATAATAAAAATTTGCAATTCTTTCTGTGTTATGGCTAACTGTCTTCTGTGATTGGTTGAGATAAGATACCTGTAATCTGTATTATACTAGCATGACTAGAAGGTTTAGGCACTTGTACAATATTGTACAAGAGAACACAAACTGGTACTGGGTGGTGTAAACCCAAGATAAGTTCTTAGGCCATATAAATCAAGAGAACCAGGTAGGAAGATGAAAGCCCACTTGGAAGACCCAAGTAGAGAGTTAACCTGAACCTTTGACGGTGCTACTGTAAAAATTAGACTTATGAAATGAAGCTAGAACTTGTAAAACCAGGCAAATGTGCTGGTCTTTAAGAAGGAACCGGATGAACCAACTAGGCCACCGGAATTTCCAGGTTTCAGAGAAAAAGGGTACATGCTGGCAAATATGTAAACTAGAGGTGTATAGTTTTGATCTACTTTTCTGAGCTATCTGAAATGGCAGCTTGATGGAACTTGAATTGAATACCAAAGTAGTAAGGATATGTTGTGAAGTCAGTATCAGAGTTAGGGTGAACTCTACAAGGGCATAGCAGTTTAATAGTATACCCGACCGCTAGTGTTGGTCTTGGCCATAGTGATACCAGGTCAGCTGTAAGAATAGGATACAGAAGATTCTAGAAGATTTAGTACAAGGTCAAAGGTTTTTCATATGAGTGAACTGCTTTAAAGACTTAGTGACTATGGCATATTTGAACCAGTATTGACTAGGGCATCTTGGTAGGTGTAGGTAGGTGGGTGAATACAGGAACAGAGTGGTTAAATAGGGAACCTACAAGCAGGTTCCAGGTATGGCAGCTAGTGTAGAACCTTCAGGCAGACTACTTAAATTAGACAATGACTAAAGTTGTATGAGTGGCTAGTTGTACACTCTTTTCATGGTTGCCCCCTGTGGTTGTAATGCAACCATTAGCTAAATGTACTATCAATAAAATCCTGGGTCGCAAGTACTTACCTTAATATTTAAAAAAAAAAAAAAGTAAAGTTTATCTGAACTTTAGCATTTACTTTATAATTTGTCTTTAGTACTTTTAGTATATTTCTATTTTGCTTTAAACTTTTAATTCAGATAATTTAATAAAACTATGACTTGTTTTTAGTATATTGAATCTGATCTGATATCTTTTTTTTCTAGTCTAAATTCTGGTAACTTAGTTGATAATACTTTTTATTTAAAGGTTTTTGCTTATTTGATTTCTTTATATTAGTATTTGTTTTTTAGATTTAACTTTTATAGTAGTATTATTAAAGATCTATATTATTTTTCTACTAAGGTTTTTTTAAATGACTTTAGTTTTTCTTAGTTTTACAGATTTATACGATTACAAGAACTTATCTTGAATTTGTACTATTTGATATTGGTTTGCATTCTTTTGTATAAACAAGATTATATAAATGCTCTATAACTTGCTAGTTATACTAATATGACTATAGTTACAAATATTTTATTTTAACTAATTAATAAAATGCCATTGGCATAATATATATATATTCAAAATTTTATCTCCAGTAGATTTTAAACTTATAACTTGCCATTTGAAGAAGTGACAACTTATCTATTTCGCTAAGTCACTACACTCTTATAAAAAATTTTTAATAATAAATTTTTATATTTAATTTTTAAAAATTTATATATTAATAAGTTTTAAATCAAATTTAATAATTTTACTACTACTATAATTACAAAAATCTACTTTATAACTTTACTTAAAAGTTCAAAAAATATTTAATTAGTTAAAATTTTTGTAATTAAAATTACAAAAAAATATATACTATTAAGTTTATATATAATTTAAAATATTACATCTTATCTTTAATGTTTTTTTAAAATAGAATGCCAAATTATTATTATAAAACTTTCAATACTTTTAAAAACTTAGACTTAGCTTTCTATGAAATGAAAATAGATATGAAGCAATAATGTTACTAAAGATTACCTATATATGTATTTAAAGACTTTTTTTTTATTAAGTCTAACCAGATACGCATTTGATAATGACTATAAAGATCAATTGGTTAAAAATTATGATTTTAAATTCAGCTTTACAGTCTAAATATGTCTTTTTATCTAATAATTTCTAAGATATTTTTACTTCGAGCTCGTTTTCTATTAGCCAATCAGATTTTGTAATGCCATACAAAAATTAGCCAATCAGAATGAAAGCCCGCTATGCTAATCGTTAGTAGTATTTAAGAGGAACGGGTTGTTACCAGAAAAGGTAATTTCTGTTTCTTCTGCTAACCCAACTTTGTCTGGTTTTTTTGCCCCCCCCCACCCAACCATAGCGTGTGGCTTGAAGGCTTGATCTACCGGGAAAACAGTCATTCCTTAGCATTGCCAAACGATGGCAGCCTTAGTAGGAAGTGACTTGTCGAGCAACAGTCGCTTTAAGTGTTGTATCGAAAGGTGCCTGCCTAACAGAACAGTAGCCACACCACCTGTCGGGACGACAGTCACGAAGGATTTCTTTGGGTTGCGGCGGGGTTTTTTCCAAAGGGCCCTGGTTTTTTTTGCTCTGCCGCCAAAACAAACGTCATAGTAGTATATACAGTAGTTTAGGTTGTTCATGCGATACTCTCGAATTCTGAACTTTTAGTATGGGCACAGTAGCACAAAAGCGGAAGGGACAGATAACCCATAGTTGTTTTCCATTTGTTTTTCCGTTCATTTGCCATTTGTAACACCTCCGATGAAAAATTTAAGTACTGTCAATTTTACCCGTAACAGTATATAAATTTTAATAATTTAAAGCCAAAATAAAGAGATGGTAATAGTCCCCTATACCTTTTATCGTTATTGTATATTAATTTTACTTTTTCATTATTGTTATATGATTTTAGTAAATTTAAACCTCTGTATTTGAAAATAGGCTCAAAAAATAAGGTGATAAAATGACATTTCCCTAACTGAACTGTAATAAATTATAAATAGCAACAAACCGGTTAATAGACAACGTAAGATCACGTATAACAACTGTATTTTCGCCCAATAACACTTCTGCGTTCATTATCATATTTGTCAGATCTTGCAAAACTTAAATATAAAAATCGATGTTTTCACATGCTATTAAGTTTGACCGTAACCTACTTGTATGTTCTGACAAGTTTTCTGAATTGAACAATATTTCTTTTAACGTTAATAAGTGTTTATTTAAGACATTGCTTTGTGGTAGTAATTAGTATCCATAAAGATAAAAATTTATATAATGCTTTTAATTTTAATTTAATTAATTTGCTACGCGCTGCATTGTAAATAGTCCTTATTTTAAAGGGTATAAACCAATTTTGTCGACAAATTTTGTCCAGAACCATCTTAAAGTAATTTAAGTTCCAAAGCAATACGCAATTAATCTCAGTGTAAGTTGAAATTGAATTCTTTAACAACTAGAATACAATTTAGAATTCGTATTACAACTTATGTATATTCGAAAGCAACATATGTGGATTCTGATACCGATGCACAACATTAAAATAGTGCACGTTTTGATAACGTATGTAAAGGATGGATTCGGTGCATATATTGCATAATTGTGACTTTCTCCTATTAATTTAATGTAGTATTATTAGCATACTAATATTGTTATTATGAAGCACTTATCCGACTATATTCTTAGTTAATTACAAGAATAATACGTTAATATAAGTTGAATGAACTTCGTTGAAAGAAGATTAATTACAGTACCCATAACCTTTACTATGACGTAAAAAAAGATCCTTATTCTTAACTAACGAAATGATTCTATATGCTTTGTTAATCGTATATACTAAATTTACTTATTCCAATCTATGTAACCTTTTTTCATTTACTTACTTCTACTAGACATATATATTTTAATTTAGGTAATTGAGTATTATCCTATTTAACCTTAAATGTCAAAAACAATATGTAAAATAATGGTAGGGATGAATCAGACCCATGGGTTGTTAGTTCAAGTAGTTGCGCTCCCGGTCCCAATCGCAAGGTCGCCGGTTCGAGTCTAACGGAGAGCAATAACTGTGCCATGATCACCACAGTCAAGTAACACATTAATAATTAATAATAAAGAATAAAGAACTAAAATAAGAATTCTCCGCATCAGAACACTTCCGGTGAAATTCCGGTCGATCAGATTAATATTCGAACATTAAAAAGGAAAAAGGAAATGCTCAGTATCCCAGCCCGGAGAACTCAAGTGTGAGGTGGACTTACAAATATAGAAAGCCCAATTTCGGAAAAGGCTGGGTGTCCTGAGACGATCGTGCCAATAGGGTAAAAAAACAAAAAACATCAGTTATATCCTGATATAAGTGAAATGTTGCTATAAAGTATAAAACTTACTGCAAGATTCTACTTATACTCACCTGCCCCAGGATATAACTCTTACGTATGTACGCACATAAGTACGTACACCCATCCAAACTTGTATTATCGTAACACTTTACTTATATCTAATTTCGTGTGACATTAAAAGATAATGTTGGTATATATAAGTACATGTAAAAAATAGATTTACGATTTATTGTTACTTGAGATTTATCATAACTCTTATTACGTATAATGTCGGACGAAAATGCAGATGTAGCATTTACTTCGGCTCAAACAATTGCCGAAATTCTGAGTTGTTACATTCCTATAGTTAATTCTGTGAATCTTATAGCCAAAAAAATCAATGAAACTTACCAAAATTCTGAAGCTAATAAACAAATTTGTTTAATAATGACGGAACGAGCTATAACTGCTGTATATGCAATGGAAAGAATGATGTTAAGGCAAAAAGAAAATGAACAACTTTTTCGTAAAAATGCTTATTATTTGGCTTTTAAAAGATTTCATATTGTTTTAACTAATATTATGGACTTTACAATTAATGTTGCTAATTTTAAAGGTTATAGAAAGTTTTTTAATGCAACATTAATTAAAAATCAATATGATAAATTAACTAAAGAATATGATATGTGTATGAATGATCTACATTTTGCTATTGCAATTGCTAGTGAGGAAGATAGAATAAATGATTCCAAAAAAGTTGATGAAGCTTTAACCGACATTTGCAAAGTATATAAAAACTTTTAATTCAAATATTTTATTATTTTATTATTTTATTATTTTGTTACTATAAAAATAATACTAAAATGTTTTTTATTTTGTTTAGACTCTCGAAAAACTTGAATCTAGTATTGATAACAAATTAGAAAAACTTGATACTATCACTCAAGAAATTCAATTTATACAATCTAAAATTGATAAGGCTAAATTATTTGATGAAATTAATATCATTGCTCCAAAAATTGAATCAAATGAATTGAAAGATCCTGTTCGGAAAGATAATCGTGGTTCTCAACAACGTGTGATTATCAAGAAAATTTATAAAGGGTTCGATGTTGCATGTATACCTATTGTAGATGCTGAAAAACATCAAGGTGAATTAAAAATCCTTGGAAAACTAGATTTATCTCCAAACATTCTTCGTTTCTATGGTCTTTCAAATATTGATGGTCATGATGTTATGGTCTCTGAATGGGCTGAATATGGGAATTTGAAAGAACTTTATGAAAATTTTGATATTTGTTGGACTAGGAAAATACAAATGATTCGTGATATTTGTAGAGGACTTTTATTCTTGTGTGATGTAAATGTTTTTCATCATGATCTTAGATGTGAAAATATTTTGGTAAGAATAATCTGACAATATTTCATATAAATTCAATATAAATTCAATGTAAATTTAATATAAATTCAATATGTAATGAATAAATATATTTATAAATATATTTATATATATATGTTTATTAACTTATAGGTAACAAAAGGCTTAAATCCAAAAATTGGAAATTTCAAATATTCACGTGAAGTACAAGATCTTTCTATCAATCTTTCAAGACATTTATTAGATGTTATTCGTTGGATGGCTCCTGAACAAATGGAAAGATATGGTGAATATTGGATGACTCCCGAGCAAAAGGATAAAACTAAAAATAAAGAAAAAAAAAGATATACTCGAAATTGCGAAATTTACAGGTTATTTATCATTATAATATTAACTTTAAAAAAATATCTTGCAATCTACATTTTATATACTTCATTTATTATTTTTATATTTATCCGTGTTTAGCTTTGGAATGTTTATTTGGGAAATTTGTTATGAAAAAATTCCTTATAAACAAATGTCTTTTAAAGAGATACCTGCTTATGTTATAAGTGGTAAACGAGAAAAACTTTTAATAGGAAGATTCGATGATCCTAATGGTGAAAAGATTCAAAGAGAACTTATTAAAGTTGTTGAATATGGTAATTTTTGTTTAAATAATTCTTACCAATCATTTTTAATTCAAATATAATGATTTTCCTAATTATCATAATTAACTGACAGCATGGCATCCTGTACCACACGAACGAATAACAATTTCAGAGTTAACTGTAACACTTGACAATTTAGTTTTAGAATATCCAATAATGAATCTTACTCCTGATCTTTTACCTGATGGAATATTAGACTTTGATGGAACAATTACCGCAAAAACTGACGATTCAAGAACTCCAACATTCTCTGAAGGAATTTCAATTCCTGATGATTTATTTAAAGTTGAAATATCTCTTGATGAAGGAATCAAACTTCACAGGCAGAAAAAGTACAAAGATGCATGGAAATGTTTTAATGAAAATTCTGATCTTGGTAATGCTATAGCAAAATATTGGAAAGGTTATTATTACTTTGAAGGTTATTATGTCGAAAAAAATGTTGAAAAGGCAAACGAATTATTTAAGGAAGCTGCTGATGGTAATTTTCCTGATGCTCAATATCGATATGCAGCTTCGTTGTGTTCTGAGATTAAAAATGAGGAAAAACGTAAAGAATTTCTACATTATCTAAAATTAGCTGCTGAAAATAAGCATACTGATGCTATGCAATTTTTGGGCGATATTTATTTGAATGGAAAAGCTAAAGTGGAAAAAAACTGTGAGCTAGGATTATACTATTTGAGGTTGTCGGCCCTGAAAGGTAGTAAAAAAGCAACTGAACAATTGGAATCTTTGAATGCAAGAATTAGTGGATAAGATAATAATTACCTAAAGGTGTGCAGCTAAGGAAACTAAGGGAATTAAGGAATCAAGTCTAAAAGATAGTATAAGATTAACAAACTAGATTTGACTTGATTATAACTCAAAGAAATATTTAACTTTTGTTCTTTTTTAAAATGTTTAAGTATGTAGATAAAATTATTTAGGACTGTATAATTATATAACTTTGAAATTATTAAAAGTTTTTTTTCGTTTTGTAACAAATTTTCAATATTTACTTTAATATTAAATTTTTTTTATTATCGTAGATTTGTTTTATATAATAAATTCTATAAATTTTGTTAGAGTATCATATCTTCAAATATGGCATAACATGTAATTGTCAACTTATCAAGTAACTCTTTCAACAGAAACTACCCAGCCACCACAAAGTTCCAGTCACATAACGTAAACAAATCAAATTTCAAAATCAAGTGTACATAACACGATCAAAACAATCGAACCAGACGTTCGTTTCAAAAATTAGGATAAGATACTGCCTCTAGAACTCTTACAAAACGTTCTCCCTGAACCATAAATTTTGTTAACTCCTAACTCTAATATAAGACCCTAACAAACATAGTCAAGATCAATAGCAAACCTCTTCTATCAATTTTTTTTGTTCACGAGAGCAAAACATAGTAAACTCTAACTTTAATAATTCGTGTGCTAATCAATATATACATGTAAATTATACTTGTTGAATGTTTTAGCATGTTCTTTAATTTGATAAAGGCATTTTAAATGTTTTATGAATAAAAATTGGATTTTTGTTTCCTAATTATGCGCTAAATTATGATAATTGCTCTATCACATTTAAGGGTACATTAAAATGATTTGAATAAATATAATATCTTTATCAGTTCTCGAGTTATTAAAGTTTAGAATTTACTATAATAAGTTTGATTAATAATACTGTAACCACTCTTAAGAAAAATATACAAGGCAATAAACTGATTTGCTTTATGTATCATATCTAAGCAAGCAGCTATTGTCAAAGTATCTATATATACTGATTTCATTTTTCTAAATTTTGATTAACTATTTTATCTTCTCATATCATATAAACTATCGTCTATACATTTTACCCTGTAACACTAATTTATGAAGTAAATGAGTATTAAAATCTTATTTGTAACTAGACGCTTGAGTTGCTTAAAGGGAGTTGCAATATATTATATTGTGTTAGTACATAATCCAGTCAAACCTTCATATATGCCCCCCTTGGGACCGACCATAAGTGTGCATTTATAGAGAGTCGTTTTATAAGTGCTATTATTAGTTGGGACTGAGGTAGGGTGCAACTATAGAGGGTTGCATATATAAAGCGTGCATATATAGAAGTTTCACTGTATAACAGATTTTGATAAACATTTATGCATTTATATTTAAATTAACAAATCTTGAATAATATACTAGATGGGTGAATTATCCTTGAAGAGAACCTTTATTTTACTATTTTTGTTTATATCAAATTTATTATTTATTATAACTACAAAACAATGGTATAAATATTAAATTGATAATCAATAATATATTAAAAATTAAAAAAAAAACTATCAGGAGTTTTTCACTCACTTGGTACTTAATGCCTTTTAATATTGCTAATTAGATTTAAATCATAACATCATATTTAAATAGGTTATGGATTAGCAAAATAATTTTAGCAGTAATAATAACTTATAATTATGTTTTACTTGATAATAGTGACTAATACATTTTATTACTTACTGCATACAAATTTAATCATGTGACAACAGTCGGTAGTGATCATTAATTGAAAAAATAAGTAAATTTGTAGCTAAAAATAGGATCATCATAATATTACTGATTATTACCTATTGTAAAAATTTTGGCTGCCGCAGGCAGTGCGAAAACTTCATGTTTGGTGATTAAGTTCCACAACTATAGAAATACAAAGTCCTCATCTTGTAAGGCACGATTCTCTGAAAGTTGTTTACCTGTCAACACATTTCCCTGACACTGTAATGCTGACATGATATTTCGTCTACAACACATTTTTTCGATAAGACATATATTTAATATTACATACTTTCGAAAATCCTTTTCTTAGATGAGACATTTTCCCAAAATTTATTATTCTCTGACATATAATCTTACCAAAACTAACTCTAAATCAACTAACCTTAAAGCTAAATCCTGAAATCAGGCCATTTTATGTCAAGAAAATGATTATTGTCAGAGAATGTTTTGTCAAAAACATGTAATGTCAAATAAAAGTGTGTTGTATATGAAATATCATGTCAGCATTACAGTGTTGAGAAAATGTGTTGGCAGGTAAATAACTTTCAGGGAATCAAGCAATAACCCTTATAAGTAGGCTCCATGGTCATAATAGAAATGCAAAGACCTCATGTTGTAATTGGGCTCTATTGCTGCTACAGGTAATGCAAGAACTTCATGTTTGTGATTAAGTTCTGCAACTGCGATAACAGTACAAGGACCTTGTATTGTGATTAGGCACTATGACTGTCGCAAGCAGTACAAGAGCCTTATGTTTGATGATTAAGCTCTGCAACTAGACTTCATATTGTGGTTAAGCTTTATGGCTGCCACAGGCAGTGCAAAAAAACATCATATTTTGGTGATAACAGTGCAAGGTCCTATAAATAACAGCATCACATACATAATCAATTTTCATTACAACCAAAGATACTTGATTAAATTATTTTTGAATTGACCAAAGGTCTCATCAAATTACATGTCTAATGAACTGTTAACGATTGATGAAGCTGTTGACAATCGATAAAATAATGTTGTGTAATGAAATTTAGAGGTTTCACCACAGACAAATAGTGAAACCTAGTTTTGACTTTGACAAAAAAAAATCAAAATGGCAAAATTGTGAAAGGTAGCAAAACTGATGAAACTGTTAAAAGGTGGCGAAACTAAAAAAAAATAGCAAAACTAGTGAAAGATAGTAAAATTTTTTACTGTATATGAGTGTCACTAAAAGAAAACCCGAAAATTTAAATATAATTCATATTTAAATTTTCAGGTTTCTTTAGTGTCATTTATATAAAGCACTATGAAAATTTTACCATATATTTGACGAATTAAAAAAGCAAATAATAGCTTATTAGGAAAAATTAAATGAATTTTACTATCAACCTTAAAAACATCAAATTATGTCAATAATTTATAAAAAAATTATAAATACAACTGAGTCTATAAAAATCCTTGGGAATTTGCGCAAATAGATATGCATATCCCTTAATCTGTAGACTGTAGCAGGCAAATTTGCCTGCTTAATAGTCCAAATATAGTAATGATCTACTTTTTT
>CAJVQA010011419.1:0-10726 GCA_910591915.1 Cetraspora pellucida
TTGTTAATATTATGATTTTGTGTAGCAATGTTTTGATAGGTTTTTAAATATTGATAAAAGTAATAGCTTCATCATTTAGAGTTTGTTTTAGTTTAATTATTGGCACATATAAATTCTTTAGCTTTGGTTGCAAGATCATCAAGAAGTTGTATAATAATTTTTTCTTTGAAAGTGGCTTCATGTTTGGCATTAATATAAAAAATTGAAGCATCAATATTGGGTTGTTTCCAAATTTCACTTTTAGCTTTTGGATATTCTAAGTAGGATTCATTCAGAATTTCTTTATGAAGGTTGCTATAGTCATATATGTATTGGTAATCTGATTGGTTGTTGCTAAGTGTAGTCTCTTTTGCTTTTGTTTTTTCTTTTTCTTTAAGTTTTGTTTTATCAAGATGTATATAGTCAGAGTCAGTACATATATAAATATGATAATTTGCATGTCAGATAGCCTTATTGTGTTATTGTTGGAGATTGTAAGGTTTAATAAAAGAAATTTCAGTTGAAAAAAGTTCTTTAAGATGTTTAATAAATTGTTGTTAGAATTGAAATCTTAATGCATTTTTGACTTTAGTTTTATTAAGAGATTCAGTAAATTGGCAGTTATATAAGGAAAAGAATTTTGTAAACCATTCATTAAAGTGATCTACAGAATTATTAAGTAATAGGATATTGTATTTTTTAAGGAAAAGAGTTTTAGAGATATTAAAAAGAAGATGAATGTTAAATCGGTTGTTTATTTTAATATTTAGATATTGTTCTTCTTTGTCAATTGTTGTTACTGATGAGCTAACAGTAAAACTTTTAGTTCTAAGTTTAATATCATTAGCAAATTTAGTGTAGTTAATGAATTGATAATTATTAAATAAGTAGAGATGCAGTCTGACAAGATTAATACAAAATTGTAATCAGTTTTGAGTTCTATATAAAGGAACAGTAGCAGGAGATACAAAAATTTCAGAGTAGTTAAGTTTGGTAAATAAGATAGTAGTAAATTTGTGAATAAGTTTTTTAAGACTTCCTTTTAGAATGTTAAAAGGAATTGTAGCCTTATGATCAATATCTGGATTGGTTTTGAAGATAATATTTGAAAGAAATTTAGATCAAGTTTTAGACATTTGGTGAATAATATAATAAAAGCTAGCAGTAAGAGTTTTATTGTTTCTAGTAACTGGCTTGATTTTTTTTTCTAGATAAAAGTCAAAAAGGTGTTGTTTAAGGAAGTTAAATAATTTACAAGAAAGTTGTGTTTGCAATTTTGTATTATTTTCTATTTTAGTTGTAACTAGAAAGTTGGTTAACCAGTCAAATATTGGGTTTGCTTTAATTTTTGTATTAGGGGATAGTAATTGATTTTGTTGAGATTGTTGTTGTTGTTTTTGTTATTGTTGCTGTTATTGTTGTTGTTGTTGCTGTTGTTTGTTGTTTGTTGTTTGTAGATATAGTATTATCAATATTCATATCTACATCATTATTAATTTGGTTATTATCTAATAGTGTTAGAGGATCAAGTTGAGAAATAAGTGGGTTGGATTGTTAGTGTTTAGTGTGTGTTTGTTGAAGTTTGGCAGCAAAGGTATGCTTTTTTTTGAAGAGTCTTGTTATGTATTTTTAGTAGAAAGAATGTGTTTGAAGCTTTTAGAAGAGCCTTGTTGAAAGTTAAGTTGGTTTTTAATACAAGATTTGTGATAAGGTTTGTCATTAAAGAGTGTAGCATCAATTGCTAAATAATGCTGATTATTAGTTAGTTTGCATGTAATAGGTTGGTTGCAGGTAATGCGGATATGTTGGTGTATAGATGGTGAAGGTAATGAAGTTGGAGATAGTGGTATAAATTCAGTGGAGTCAGTGATATTTGTTGCAAGTTGTTTTTTGTTCTTAGATTTTTTAGTAGGTTGTCCAAATTCATTTTGTTTATATGTTAGGTTTTTTTGTAAAAGGAAATTAGTATGAAACTTGTTACAATGCAAGTAACAATGCTACTAGTTGCAGGAGCTTTAATGTAGTGACAACATTTAGTATTGCTTCTAAGTTCAATATTAAAGCAGTTGTTTGGTTGTTTGTAGTAGAAATTGGGCAAAAGGTTAATAGAGTCTCTTTATAAACTTCAATGCCAAAACTTTTAGAGAAATTTTTATAGAAGTAATCAAGATTGACAGAGTCTGGTTCAGATATAACAAGAATAGGCATGTTGTAATATCTTCTTTTTTTAAAAGCAAATTAAAAATATTAATATTACAAAAGTAAAATGTAACCAAGTTTTATCTAAATTTAAGTATTAGTAATTATATATAAAGATTAGTTTAATATTTAATTTATTGGATATATTAAAAATTTATTTTTGAACTAATAAAATTAAGTAAAAGAAAACATGATAAAAGTAAGACAGAGTTTAATAATATGTTGTATTTAGAAGGTTGAGCTATAGATCTTAAGATATAATATAAAATCCAAAGTTTATAATAGATTTATTGATTAAAATTAAATAAGAACTTGATAACAAATATTGTAATTACTTTTTTGGATAACAAACTTGTAATAATGTTAATAAATTTGTTTGGTATTAAATCTGCTAGAGTTGAAAAGACTGAAAATAAATCTAGTATACTATAAATAGTTATACTACTTAACAGCTTGATTTGGTTATATAAATTGGTTATAGTATTTAAAGTAGTATCAAGTATTTTGGTATTTAAAGTATATTGTAATAAAATGTTTATAGACTATATAACAGTTAATTAAATAAACAAGTTATCTAGTAAAGATGAAAACTGATTTGATAATATTAATAGCAGATAAATGAATATAAGTAATATTATTTGTATAAAATATATAGAGTAGAAAGATTATCTAGTAAAATTCTAATTCTAAATAACTTAAAAATAAAAAACTAAAAGCTATATAAAAAGTTTGGAAGTTTTTGATTATTGTTAATATATAGCCAGGTAGCTTGCCAATTAATTTAGTTAAAAATTTTGTGCAATTTTAGAAAATAGTTTTGTATAATTTATAATATATAAATATATATATAACATATTACATTTTTTTTTCTTTTTTTAAGGTAAAGTCTTGCTTATATTTTTATTAAGTAATTTATAAAATAGTAACATATAGGCAGTATATACATTTCTACTATTTGTACTAGTACAAATAAAATGAAAAATTACATGCAAAAATAAAAGCTCAGACAATTAAATAAATCTAATTTATCTGTAATCTAAACCTACTAGAATGGTTAGAAACTCACTTAGATAATATCATTTATAATTAAAATAAAGTTAGAAGTTGTATAATACTTAATCTACAGAGTGACACAAGTACTAATTTTTCTAAAGGTCTATCCAACAAGTAGACAGGTTCTAGTATGTAAATAGAGTTAGTCAGATTGGCTACAGAAACAAGAATATGTAAAATTTTAATAGATATGTATATTACTTCTACTGTAAGAGAATAAAGTTTGTTAATTGGTATATGTATGTTATTTGTTGTTGTTTTTTTCAATTTGAGAAATTATTTTTTTTTTTTGGTATTAAGGTGAGGCCTTGCTCATATCTTTATTAGTAATTTTAGTTGTACATATTAATATACTACAAAATAAAAATTACATGCAAGAATTAAAGCTCAGACAATTTTATCTGCAACCTAAACCGACTATGGTGGTCAAGGCCCACCTAGATTTGTAATGTTAAAATGTGATTGTAAGATGTGCTATGATTAATTCAGAGTGTTGACCATATATTGATTTTCCTAATAGCTTGTCCAATTGGTAGACAAATATTAGGATGTAAATGTAATTGATCTGCTATTCCACATAGACATAAGTATGTATAGTTTATATGTGATCTCTTGTAATGTCTTGTTTGCTGTATTTGTTGAGAAGTATAGTTATTGTTAAAGCTTAGAAGAGATGTAATGTTATTATTATTATTTTTTTCCAGTTAGAAAGACCAATGCAGTAAGGTTTTCATATTTGATTATAGATTTAGTCAAAAATGATTTTAGTTATTTTTTAAGTTTTTACAAATTGTTAAATAGTTTAAATAATAGAATATCATATAATTCTGTAAAGTTATGAAATAGAGTATAATACATAATAAGCTTGTTATAGCTTGAGTTTGTAATTTTTTAGCAATTAGTAGTTCAAAAGATATAATTACTATAATTTTAATATCAATTTTTAATAATTTGTTAAACAAAGAATATTATAATATGCATATATCTAATTAATTTTATTTTGTAATTTTTTTATATCTTCAATTAGTATTTAACTATTTTGTAAATATCATTTAGTTTGTAGTAGTATTTTATTATAAGTTTTTACTTTATATTTGTTAAATAGTATCTTAAATTTATCTGTTTGTTAGTATAATTTTATTTTTGTTTTTGTACTTTTCAACAGCTTTTCTAAATATATTTATAAATTTGATTTAATAAGCAAATATAGTTTGTTTATTTGTTATAAAGAAGATAAAAAAGACTAAATCTAAATGTTTAATTTAAGATATATTGCTGCTAAGATTTGGTATTTTGTTGGTTATGTTTTTAATTTGTATTTTGTAAAGTTTTTTTTGTTTTTAAAATTTTATTTAATATTGTAATTATTTTGTCTAATAACCAAATTGTTGTATTAAATTTTTTAGTAATCTGCAAGTTCAACTATTGTGTTATATACTTAGTTCAACTTTGTGTTTATATTGCAATTGCATTATCTTTAGCATTTATTAGATTTTTTATATTTTATTTTAGTGCATGACTATAAAATTTGTATTAGTTTATGTTGTTGTTATTATTTGTATTATAATTTTTAAATAAGGTTCATTATTAGTACTATCTATATGCATCTGTTCTTTTATATTTTCTATATTTAGATTTTTGTTATCTATTGGCATGTTATTTGTATTATTGTTATTGTTACTGATTATAGTTTTTGTTGTTTTGTTGTATATAATATATGATATTATTGTATATTTTGTTGATATAAGTTATTTTGCTCCCTTTTTGAACTTTTTGCATAATGTTAAAAAAAGTATAAAGAATTAAAGCATCTTTTTTTTAGATTAGATATAGTTTGTTTTTATGTTGTTTCATGAATATTTATGTCTTGTTTAATACTTTTTAATACATATACTAGTATATATTTTGCTTCTTATTCTTAAAACTAGTCTATTTTTATCAAGTTTACAGAAAACTAGTTTTTGGTTTTGTTAGCTTTAAAGCTTGTTTTGTTAATTAGCATAGTAGTAATATTATTGTAAAAGTTTGTCTTTTGTATTTATAATTGTTTCTTTGTATACTATTTAGTTTATTTAAGTTTTATTTACTATATTTTAAAACTTTTCTTTTTAATTTGTTTATTTTTTCTTTATTTTTTTTTATTATACTACTTTTTTACATTTATATTAATAACAATACTTTTAAGAAAAATTTTATAAAAAATGTTTTTTATTTTAAAAATACATACTGATGAAAGCTTTTTTCTATTAGAATAACATTTCAAAATTATATTAAAAAAGGTTTTTTTTTCAGTTATTTAAATACTTACTATTTAGCTTCAGCATTGAAGAAGTTTGTTTTAATTAGTTAATTGTAGATCTCAGATCATAGCTCAGATCATACCTCAGATCATATTTCGAAATAAATTCATTAATTCATCTCTGTTTGGCTGATCCTAGTTAATAATTTTATTGGCTTTAATATTAACTGCATTCAAATAACAAATTTTTTTTTACAGTATCAATTTATTAATTTAAATAATGAAAATGATCTTAGATTTTTAGGTCTAATGTAATACTATTGAATAAGATAGCTGCACAACATTGTTATACAAAACCAGGAACAGAAGATGTGAAAAATATCAGTATTGCAATTAGTAAATATATAGGTTGTGCCAAATTATTGAAAGTAACTATAGTTGGCAGACAAACTGTTTTTAGAAAATGACGAAAGACAAAACCTAAATTTGGCGAAAGACAAAACTGACAAAACTTTGATGAAAGACAAAACTCCTAGTAAAAGGCGAAACCTATAGTGAAAAGCAAAAAGGCAAACTCTGGGCATTATTTCATAAATCATATCTTTTGAAGAGAATTTATTCTTTTTTTTGGATAATCCTAGATTTGTGATATAAGATTTGGTATTTTTATTATTACATTGATCTGTTATGCTATTTTAGACTTTATGTTAAATGTAAATTAATTTTTTACTTACTAACTAAATTAATGTAAATGAAATAATAGTAATAGTAAATAAGTATTTATGTTCTTGATTTGTGAACTTGCTTTGCTGTTTTCAATTTCAATAATTAGTAAATGTTCTTTATACTCACTTACTGAATAAATGATTAATATAAATAAAATGATTTAAAGGTATTATATAATAGTAATAATAAATAAGTATTTATGTTCTTGATTTTGTGAACTTGCTTTGCTGTTTTTAATTTCAATAATTAATAAATGTTTTTTATACTTACTTACTAAATAAATGATTAATGTGAATAAAATAATTTAAAGAGTATTATATCATAGTAATTACATAATAGTAATAATAAATAAGTATTTATGCATTTGATTTGTGAACTTGCTTTGCTGTTCAAAATTCTAATGATTAATAATTGTTTTTTATACTAGCAGGCTAAATTAAGAAAAATAATTAATATTTATAAACTTAATTAACTAATAGTAATCTTTTTTATACATACTTTCTAATAAATAAAATTAAATTATTTAAATTATATAAAAATATTTTCAATTTTTAAAATATTAAAATTTAAAAAATTAGCTTACTTGTAAAGCCATTTTGAATGATTATCAAAATTTGCTTATTATTATATACCAATTCCATAATACTGTAATAGTAACAAATAGCAGTTTTCTGAATTCATATAGAATTACCTATCTCTGCTAACTTTAAGTAATGCTTGAATGC
This sequence comes from Cetraspora pellucida, assembly GCA_910591915.1. Lineage (NCBI taxonomy): Eukaryota > Fungi > Glomeromycota > Glomeromycetes > Diversisporales > Gigasporaceae > Cetraspora > Cetraspora pellucida. Next base: position 6,922 of record CAJVQA010011419.1, read on the forward strand.
TTTTTGTTTATTAATTTCAATCCCAATTCCTAAATTATAACAATAATTAACTTGATAAATTCCATCTGGATTATTAAGATTGGCAGATTTTTGATAATTAATAAATGCTTTATTTTTATTTTTTTTAACTCCAATTCCATGTTTATAACAATAACTAAGCAAATAAATTCTATTTGGATTGTTTTTTTCAGCCAATTTTTAACATTTATTGAAATTCAATTAATTAAAATTTTCATTTGCCATTTTGATTTATTTAATAAAATTGCTTATTTATTTTAGCAGTAGTTATGCAATTGCCTAAATTATATCAATATAATTCTGTCATAATTTGAAAATAGCCATTGTATTTATGCAATATGTATAAATAAAAAATTATCAATTTTGATAAAGAATTTGTGTACATATATATCAGGGTTAATTGCAATATCAGAAATTCTTATAGCGATAGTGGTTTTGGATTTTCATTTAGTATTATTTAAATAATAAATATATTAATATAAGTATATGTAGAAGTAAATATATAGATATATAAATAATTAATAATAAATATAAATAAATAGATAAATATGTATATATTATTATTATTATTTTTTTTCAGTATTAAGGTGACCTCTTTGGTCTGAGCTTTTTATTAATACTTATAGTGGGTATATGTTTTATATAGACGTATCTATAATGAACTATTAGACGAGTGTACAACTGGCTACATGTGTAACTTTTCTATATTACCTATTTAAGGAGTCCGCCCAAGAGTTCCCCACCAGTTGCCGTATCTAACACTCCTGCTTAGATGTTCCATTTAAACTTTCTGATCTAACCCTAGTATTAATTTCACCAGATCACAGACCTGGATCTATTCGCATTCGACCATAGGACTATAATCCTTAGACTATTTTTATCCTTAAGGTAAATCTACCAGAGTGAGCCATATTCCCTTTTACTGCTAACTTAGTTTGATGCTATGACCAGGGCCAACACTTGCAGTCAGGGTTACCTCTTAAACCACTATTACACTTGTAAAGTTCATCCAAACCCTGGTACCCATCTTTCCAATTTCTTCTTCAGCATTACCTACTAGCTGCAACTTGGAACTAACTAACTCCCCAGACTTCCAATTCATATGGCCCAGTATAGTATACTTATATATTCTTTTCTTTCAGTGATTTTAGTGGTCTGGTTGGTCATATGCTCCTCTACACATCTTTGTCATCCGGTTTATCTGACAGTTCCTATGAAGGTGTTTCATGGACTTCCATCAGTTCAATAGCATCATCAAAAGTTTGTGCTACCTCTTTACTCAGGATTTCCAAGTAAGTTTCTGTTTCTTTGGTTTCTTAGCCTTCTATGCCCAATGGTCTTATCATGAGTTTGCACTGAAGCCTTATATGATACCGGTTTTTCATATTCCTCTATATACATGTATTGTGTAATGTTACACTTTGCATAGATGCCTCAAGCTCCCAATGTCAGGTGGGACCCAACTTGGTATACCTAAGATTACAGATGCTCAAAATTCAACTAATCAGCAAGATACAGTTACCAAACACAGGTATAATTTCCAAAATTTGTTATCTGTAGAAATTGAACCTTAAACCTGCCACTTAAGGGTTGACAACCTATCCACTTCACTAGGTCGCCACACTCTATTAATAAAATTAATAAAAAAGGTATAATGAATATATATATAATAAATAATAAATAAATTTAAAAGATTTTGGTTTTTTTTTGGAGTTAAGATGAGGTTTTGCTCATATTTTTATTAATTTGTTAAAAATGCCTTTAGAGGATTCATTAAATATAAATTATAAAATCTATTCCAATTACAAATTTGTTACAAGAGTAAAGCTCAGACTATAGAAAGAAACTAACTGTTATCTATCTAATTTATCTGCAACCTAAATCTACTAAAGTAGTTAAAACTTACTAGATATAATAGTATAAAATATTGTTTGTAGAGTAGATATAAAGTATCTAATAATCAAGTCATAAATTAATTTTATGACTAAGTGATGGGCAAGTATTTGGATCAATATGTTTTAAGCTTAATTGTTCATATAGATTGCAAGTTATACTATATAATTAATGTTTGTTAACATAGTATATATCATTATAGTTAGTTTATATAGGTCTTTTTTGTTGATTTTTGGTATACTGTAGAATGTTGTTATTATTTTTCCATTGTGCCAGTTTTGTACAATATAATTTCTATATTTGTTTATACACTTTTTGAGACAGTTTTTGTAGGAGTTTTATAATAATATTTTTTGCTTCTGTTTGTAATTGAGTAAATAGTCTAATTGATGAAATAAAGCTAGTAGGCATATATTTTTGTAATGTTGTGTAAATGTTAGTTTGTTTCAGAATTATGTTACTAAAAAAAAGACTATTGTGTTGTAAAAGTATTTTATATAGTTCATTAATTTGAGTGCTAATAATATCAGTTATATAAGTAATTGGTTCTGTTATTGTTTCTTGGATGAAATTAGTAAGGAGTGTAGAGTTTGAACAAAGAATTCAATGTAGTAAGTGTTCTGATATATGATATATGATACAACTATTGCTAGTTATTGCTTCTGGATATAAGTTGTAAAGATAAAAAAGAGTAGGTAGTATGTTAAGTTGTAGTTTAATTTTAAAGAATTTATTATTACTAAGTGTAAAGTTTGTATATAAGCTAGTTCTGTTAATATTGTTATTTAGATATAGCCAGGTTGCTTTCTACAGAAGGTACTATGGGTTACTGAATGGTTTGTTCATGCTGCAATAAAAAATTTTCCTACATATTAATTGTCAAAATTTTACCCATATTAAAATGTACAAAATGATCTCATTCTATTTATATTAAAAAAAAAACCTGATTATGCATATTTTATTCAAAATCTGGATTAACAGATCACCAATTATTAAAAAATAGCTTTACAGGTCAATAAAAAAAAACCAGCTTTAATACAAGTTTAAAAATAATACTATCAGAATGAGATCGACTTTGTGAACACGAATAATAATAATTTTTTGTTGGTTTAGTTGTAAATAAAGTTCCAACTATCATTAATTTAAAAATTTTGTCTAATAACTTCATCGCTAGATTATAGCTCTATTTTTGAAATTAGGTAAACATTTAAGGTTACATTAATATTAAAATTTCATGAAGAATATTTTTTATTAATGCGCAGTAAGGTATTATATAGGCAAATTTTAAGTTACAACCATTTTTCAGAGTATTAAAATTTAATATTTTTTTTTGTATTATGTCTTATTTTAAAATACAGTATGTCCTTTATACAGTCATAAAGTTACACCCTCTTTATAAGTATACTAGTTTTAAAGCTTATATGCATAAAACATACCTCTATACAGACATCATTTCTTATAAGCACTAGAACCAAGAATATAATTGAATGCACATATGCTCAATTGTAGCGTTTAATCATTCAGATACGAAAATATACACCAGGATGGTACATAAAGCTACTAAATTATTGGCTATGCCAATGCCACTTTTGTAATAACGATATTTATGAATAGTTATTCTATTTTTATGATTACGTATTAAGCCCAAAATTATTCAAAATGAATTGAACTTTCTCAAATTACCTATATTATATATAAATTCCAAATATTTATAGTATAAAGTTAAAATCTATAATATGTATTTAGTTATTTAGCCCAGGTTGAAATATATGTATAAAATTGCTCTAAAAGAAAATAAATAAAGTAATAAATTAAAGAATATAATAAATTCAAAAATATAATAAATAAAAAATGTAATAAATTAAAAAAAAGTAATAAATTAAAAAAAGTAATA
>CAJVQA010011420.1:0-10726 GCA_910591915.1 Cetraspora pellucida
TAAGATGTTCATTTATTTTATAATACAAAAAAAGCAGATAATTTTATCAGTTAAGTAATTTTGTAATTATCAGTAAAATGATCATGTCAGGAAAATAAATATTGGGTGAATGTTATGTCAGGGAAATGATCATGTCAGAGAAATGATCATGTTGGGGAAATTATCATATCAGAGAAATGATCTTGTCAGGAAAAATGATTATTGGGGAAATTAACAGGTCAAGAAAATGATTGTCAGAGAAATTAACATGTCAGAGAAATGATTGTCAGAAAAATGATTATAGGAGAAAGGGGTGTTAGGGAAATAATTGTTAGGGAAATGATAGAGACTCTCAAATAGAGAACTCTAAAAAAGACAAAAAATGTATTAGTTCAAATTACAAAGTGGAATTAGCAAAAAATAAACCTACTAGCATCAAGCTGATCAGTGTATTTTGAAAAAAGATCAATGTGTAGAATTACATCAGGAAGATTCAATTCAGAAATACTTAAAAAAAAAGAAAATACAAGGCAGCATTATGAAATATTCCAAAATTAGCATTAGAGTCAACCTTATTAAGACAACTAAGACCTTTAGAAGTTAAGGCATTATTCATACCAAACAATAATAATAGTAACAAAAGAAGTATAGCTTTTGCATACTTTGAATCTGAAGAAAATTATTAAAAAGCAAAGAAAAAAAATGCTTTTTATTATTATAACAAGTTGTCTTGATATGAAGAAAAACAAGTATTAAAAAAAGAAGAAATAGAGTTAAATAAATCAGACCAAGAAAACACAAAAGTGTATCATAATAAAAAACAAGAAATAAGACTAAGTTTTTATCAAGACATCTATAACTTTGGTAATGAGAAGCCAAAGATGATTAAATCTGAAATAAATAAAAGAAAAAAAAAAGAAACAAAAAAAAGAAACAAGAAACAGTACAGAGCAAAAAGAATAAACATTAATTATATAATGAATTAAAGAGCATCAAAACATATTACAAGAAATATTAAAAAAACTTAACAGTTTGGATAATAGACAGGTAAATCCTGCTTTTAGCTCCTAAAAAGTGCCTTAGTTAAATTAAAGAACCAGAGTACAGAGAGAATAGATACTTCAAAAATAATAAAAAATGATAAAAATATTCTCTCTAACCAAGAATTAATATACAAAGAAGCATCACTAATAGATTCAATTAGAAAAAGCAACTTGAAACTGAACATTGCATGCCATAATATTAATAAAATAAAAAGTAATAGCCACAAAATAGAATTAATATATAAATGGGTTTTGGACAATAAGATTGATATACTAGGTCTGACAGAAACAAATATTAGCAAAAAAGAAGGTTTCTTTATTACAAAAGATCTGGACAAATATAGAAGTTTCTGGTCAGATTCAAATGCAACAAAAAAAAAAGACTCAGGGATTGGAATACTAGTAGAAAAAAGATGGGAAAAACATCTCAGACAAATAGATAGAGTTAATGAATATATAATAGTAGCAAACTTCATATTTAAATAACTAAAACTTATAGTTATAATGATATATATGCCACCTAACAACAAAGAAAAACAAAGAAAAATTCAAAGAATGATCATAGAAAGATATATTAAAAGAACTTACTGAATACAAATAGTAATTATGAGTAATTTAAACTGCATTGTTAACCTAGAGCTAGATAGATCTAGCATACTAAAATGCAGCTCTTTTAAAAAAGAACTGATTATAAAATAGCTAATCAGTCAAGATTTCAAAAACTTTTTTAGAATAGGAAATTCAGGAAGTAAAGAATTTTTATAGATGAATAAAGCATTCAGTATAAGAATTAACCAAATTTGGATAACAGAAGAGCTTGCAAGTGGACTCATTGATGCAAAGATTCAAGATATGTTCAACTGCACAAATAGTGATCATGATGCAGCAATTGCAAGATTGGAATTAAATCACATAACTACATGGCACAAAGTGTCAAAACTCAAGAAGTTATAACAATATCAAACAATTTTTTTATATGAAAAAGCAGCAAAAGAGGATTGGAAAAAATATAAAGAAAAGTTAGACAGAATGCTTAAAAATAAAAACCTAGCACAAAGAATAAAAAAAAGTAGATTGGAATATACAGAAAAGTCTAAAGAAGATTTAGATAAAATATATGAAGTAATAAGCAGAAATATATTAGAAGTAGCAAAAAAGACATTACCAAAGAAAAAAGTTCTAAATACTACTAAAAACAAAAAGAACAATAAAGTAAGAAAATCTGAGCCAACTAAAGCATTATTACAGCTAGGAAGATGGATCAGCTTAGGGAAGAAAAATGTCAAATTAGGTTTGATTTTTGAAAATATAGAAGACTTAACATTATAGTAAAATATATAAATAAGCAACACAAAACTAGTATAGAAAAAATTACAGAGATATAGACAGATGAAATAATCTTTGATATATATAGCTAGTAAAAAATTCTGTATAAAAAAAGAGCAGAAGAGATAGAAAAACAAAGGCTAAAAAAAATAGAGCAAAACATCAAAAAAAGATATCAAATAATCAATGGCAAGTAAAGAAGAATGTTAATAAGTCTATTGAACAAACCATTAAATAAAATAAGAATAGACAGACTTGTCAAGCTAGAAAACTTGAATAGGAAGCTGATAACAAACCTACAAGAGGTGCTTAAAAAGACCAAAAAACATTTCTAGCAACAATTCAGAATACGGAATTTTCAAAGCCATAAGATTAGAAACAGATGAGAGAAAATATATCAGCTAAAAGAGGAAATTGATAAAATCTGATATGAACACCTAAATCAGAATATCACAGAAGAAGAATGACTAGAAATGTTATCAGAACTTAAAAATAATACAGCCTTAGGTGTGTTAGGAATTACCTATATGCTAATCAAGACAGCTAGCAATCAGATCCAAAAAATCTTTAGAAAGCTGACAAAAATATGTATTAAAGCAGGATTAATTTCCAGAAAATAAAAAATGTCACAAATTTATCTAATACCAAAAGACTTAGATTGGCAATATAATTTAAGCAATATAAGACCAATAGCATTGCTAGAAACCTTGCAAAAATGTATAACCAAAATATTTACTAAAAAATTGACACAAATATTTTGTGAGAAAAATATATTAAAAGAACCAAACTTTGCAGAACTGCCAGGCAAGTTAACAGAAGAGCTAGTACATATTATTAATGCAATAATAGAAGATGCAAAAGATAACAAAAAAGAACTTTGGCTAGTGTTTCAAGATATAAAAAAGGCCTTTGATTCAGTATCATTAATGATATTAGATTTGGCACTTAAAAGACTCAAAATACCAAAAACAATAAATACCTTTATTTTAAATTTGTTTGAAAATTGACAATTAAAAATTATTACAGACTTAGGAACAACAGAAGCCTTTGAGATTAAAGATAGTATTAAACAAGTTGAAGTAATTTCACTTTTAGTTTAGAGAATATTCTATGACCCATTATTAGAAATAATCCAAAGTGACCTAAGTTTAGGCTATACATTATGCACTTTATACAAGAATAGTATAGAGATTACAATGCAAAAAGCTAAAAAGTGGAGACAAGCTGTAGTAATATATGCAGATGATATAACATAGGTTGCATCAAGTAAAAAGCAAATAAAAAAAATTATTAAAATAACAAAAGATTTCTTTAACTTAAATGATATACAAATTAATAAAAAAAAAACCAAACTTATTATAATGAACATCAAAGAAGAAAAAAAAAATAGAACAATCTTTTTTGGCAAAGAGTGGATCCAAGAGAAGAGTGAAAATAAAATTATTTGATTTCTAAAGATTTGGCTAAATTGCAAACTTAAAGAGTCAACAATAAAGTCAAGAGCTAAGAAAATAGTATGAATATTTATGAGAGGTCTAAACTTAAAAAAGTTAATGATCAGCCAAATATCATATATTAACAACATGTGCATCATACTCAAATTAACTTACATGCTACAAACAACAAGATTATCAAAAAACACATTAATCAATATATATACACTAATAATTAGCTTAGCAAAAAGAAAAATAGGAATCACACAATCTGTAAGAAATAGCATGATGTATTACAGAAACTTGGGTAACCTTAACTTACTATGGGACCAGTTATTGCTTAAACAAATTACTAGTTTGCATAATCGACTTAATACAACAGGCCCAGAAGAAACAGTAACCAATATAAGAATAGAAGATGGTTTTCATTTAATAGAAGCATCTAAAAACATGTGTCAAGAAAATATTCCAGAAGCAAGTACAAAACTATGAAAAAACAATTTAGCATATTTAACAATGCTAAGAGCAAAAGAACTACAATTAGTTTTGAACTTTAATTATGAAAGCCCAAATTTTAATAAGGAAAATACAAGAATATATAAATTTTAGAAAGAAATTTTATGCCAATTGTCATACATAGACTAAAAAAGTTAGGTATTATGTTCATACATCAATTAATAAACAAAGAAGAAAACAAAATAATTAGATAGCAGCAATTAAGTTTTCTAAAAAGAGGCAATGCCAAAGGTAGACTAGTGAAGTAGTTCAAAGCTCTAGAAATAAAAATGATAGAAGAGCCAAGCTGCAGAATAGTAAAGTTGGAATTTAGAACTGCAGCTTCAAATAAAGAAAGAATTAAAGCATAAGTAAAAGAATTATCAGATGATGCAAGATGAAAAGATTGAATAGTTATGAACAATACACTATCTCATGAGGAAGAAGAAGTATTAATAGGAAGAGTAGTAACTAGAACACTTAAATCAGTACAAGTTAAATACTAGAAGGCAATTTACCAACCAGAAAGACAAAAAACAATATTAGAAAAATATAGAGGTTGCAAACATAAAAACAACAGTACTAATGATAGTTGTAAAAGAAAATACAAAAAACAAAAAATCTATAGAACAATTACAAGATATACAAACAGAAAAGAGGTATGGCAACTAGAAATTAATACAAATATGTTAGATTTTATTGTAAGAGAAAAAGATTACAAGATCTTAAGCTCTGAAAGACATTTAAAAGAGATTTGTATAGAAAACAGAGATATTGAAATAATTAAGAAACAAAAAATTAGTAATAATATCACAGAGTTATTAATAAAAAAATATAAGCACATTAAGGAGAACAATGTCAAGCAAGAGGAGTTAATCCTTTATACAGACAGATCATTAATAAAAACAAAAAAGGAAAATTAAGATCCAGACTATATAGGAGCTAGTTAGGTATAAGTAAATAATAAAGAAGAGTATATAATAGATGAAGGTGCCATTGGGGCTAGAGGATGGCTATCTTTAACAAAGACAGAGTTGCTAGCTATCTGATGTATAGTTACTATAGTATCAAGCAAAAGCAAAATTAAAATATACACAGATAGTGCAGTAGTTATAACAAGTATACATAATAATATACAATATATAACAGCAAAAAAAAGAATGAAAAAAAAAATTAAAACTTAGTAAATATAGAAGATACAATATGAACAAAGGAATTAGATTTAGAATTGATTGTAGTTAATTTTGATTGTAAATATGATAGAGAAGAAGCAATTAACAAAATTCAAAAAAAACACAATGACTGGTTCAAAATAATTTTTGACACAGAAAAACATGAAAATAGAAGTAAAAGAGAAGAAAAGAAGGAAACAAAAAAGAAAGAGAAAACAAAAAAGAAAAAAAGATGCAGAAAAAAAAAAGAGACAAAAGACAAAATGAAGAGCCAAAGAAAAGAGAATACAGACAAAAAAAACAAAAAAAAACTTAGTAACACTTACAGTATAGAACCTACTAAAAGAAATCTCAAAGCAAGAGGTCAAATATTTAGTAAGAAAAATAGAAATATCTTTATACAAAATAAAAAGAAGCACAATAGGATAACAGCAGTAATTAAAATTAAAGAAGAGACTGAACAGATATTCATATGGGTAATTGCTTTGAGAAATAGAAAACTAGCAAGAATGACAATAGGCAAAGAAAAAAAAGCAAGAAAAAAAGAAAGAAACAAGTTTATAGCAAGACTAAAAGAAATATCAAAAGGAATATCTGAACTAATCCTTCTAAAAGAACTTAAGATTAGAAAGGCAATAACAGTATACATATCACTAAATAGATAAGAAAGATTAAGAGACTATACAATAGTATTATTCAAAAGCCAAACAGACATGAACATGACTACTAAGAAAAAAAGTTTAGTACAATAAAACTTTAATGTTTTGGAAATGCAAAACTCAAAAAGAGGACAAAAGAATACAAGAAGGCAGCAGCAGAAAGCAAGAAACACAAAAGAACAAAGAAGAAATACAAAAAGATACAAGCTCAAAAAAAAGAACAAGAAAATGCAAAAGACCCAATAAATAGATACAAAAAGAAAATAGAATTAAAAGAAAACAGAAGTGATTGGAGAAGTAAAAACTACAAAAATAAAGTACAGAATAAAAAAAATGTAGTAACCAAAGACCAAAGTCAAGAAAATACAAACACGGAAAAGATAGTCTAAAAGGATCTACAAGAAAGAGCCTTACATGTTGAAGACATGTTAGGCCTAATACTAGAAAGATTAGAAAGACTAGAGAAGAACAGAAAGAAAAATAGAATTGACCAACCCAATCACTTCTAAGGATGCCACAGTTGAATCAGTAAATGTAGACAAGGAAATTAAAGAGTTCTTACAAAATGAGAAAAAAGTTTTTAAAGAAAGAAGAAAAAAAATTTCTTGTTAAGAAGAAAGCAGGAATGTTAGAAAGAAAAAAAAAATTAAAAGTATAAAAATAGAACAGAAATCACTAAAAGAAAAGTAAAAAAAAAGTAAAAAAAGAAATAAAACTGACATGTTATAATATTAATAAACTCAAAACCAAAGGTTAGAAATTGGAAAATCTACTTAGCTGAGCAGAAGAAGAGGAAATCACAATAATGAAAATTACAGAAACAAACCTTACAGAAAAAGAAAAAAAGTTCTTAACATATGTAGTAGGCAAAAGATAAGTAGGTTTTTGGACAAATGCAGCTAAAGATAAGAAGAAAGGTTCAGGCATTGGAATTGTAATTGATAAACAATAGAAAAAACATATAGGTGCAGTTAAAAAAATAAGTAAATATATGATAGAGATTATATTATACTTTAAACAATTAGAATTAGTTGTAATTACAACATATATACCAACCACTAAATGATAAAATAGTAGTAAAAAACATTTAACAAAAAATTGTAAAAACAGTTTTAAAAAGAAAAAGACAAACACAAATCATCATAATGGGTGATTTTAATCACACAGTAGACAATATTTTAAACAGACAACATCTACAAACAACAAACTATAAAAGGCTGCCAATCTTCAATTAGATAAAGAAACAAGACTTTAGAAACATATATAGAAACATGAATTCAATAGGTTAGCAATAACATAGTCAAATAGAAAAGTAGCAATAAAAATTGACTATATATAGATATCAAATAGTTTAGTCTTAGGCTTACAAAAAGCAGAAGTCAAAGAGGTAAAAGAGATTACAGAAAGTGATCACAAGATAGTAATAGCAGAAATATGGATCAAACATATAATAGCAGTCAAAAGCAAAGCAGTGATTAAAAGAAAAAGGCAGTCAAGAACAATATACTTATATGATTAAGCAAAATTAAAAGATTAGAAAAATTATACACAAAAGCTACAGAATCAGTTAGAAATAAAAGAGGTTCTAAAAAATATTCACAAGAAAGAACAAAATAAGAAGAGAAAAGCAGAAAAAATAAACAATATATGGAATATAATAGAGGAAGCTATTATTATAACAGCAAATAAACACATATTCAAGAAAAAAGTATTTAACATGATAAGTAATAAAAAAAAAGTTAGAAGAAACAGCAACAAAAAAAAAGCATTGTTAAGTTACAGAAATTAATTAAGTATACAAAAGCTAAAAAAACACAAGCAGTAACAGAAGAGAAAAGAAGTAAAATAAATAAACAATTAAAGATACTAGGCAAGAAAATTGATACAAAACTGCCAAAACTACAAAGACAATGGTCAAATGTGTGAATAGAAGATATAAAAGGTTAAAAGAAACTAATAATAGAAAGAAAAAAAAAAGAACTGGAAGCAAATACAAAGAAAACCAATAAAAGAGAATATAGATAAAAAATATGAAATGATCAGAACATATTAGGAAAAGATGATAGCAAGCCTCTTAAATAAGCCTTATAAAAAAATAGTACTTAACAGATTTATCAAACAAATAAAAGAAAAAATAAATCTGCTAACAAGCTTAGAAGATGTTAGAATAGAAGTAGCAGAACACTATGAAAAACAATTTAGAAAAAGAAATACAAGATTAGAAAAGATGTCAAAAGAGTAGAAAGAAATATATAAATCATAAGAAAACATTAAAGAAGAATGGTATACAGAAGTTGAAAAAGAAATTGAGTAAAAAGAATGAGAAAAAACATTAAAAGAACTAAAGACAAGAATAGCTTCAGGCACATCAAGTATAAGTTATATTCTAATAAAGCAAGCTAAAAAGAAAACACAAAAAGTTTTTAAAGGCTTTGCAGAACTATGTCTAGAAAAAAAAAAGATACTAACTAAATAGAAGATAGCACAAGTTTACTCAATATCTAAAGATGTTAAGTGAAGATATAGTTTAAACAACATATAACCAATAGCACTAATAAAAACATTTAGAAAAGTTGTAACAAAGGTGTTAACAAAAAGGCTTGCCAAAGTGTTTACAGAAAAAAAAATACTCAAAAAACCAAATTATGTAGGCCTCTCAGATAACTCAACAGAACAACTAGTACATATTCTTAACATGATAATGGAAGAAGCAAAAGAGAAGAATAAAAAAGTATGGATACTTTTACAAGATATGAAAAAAGCATTTGACTCAGTTCTACTTGAGAGTTTAGAACTAGTACTATGAAAGATTAAAGTACCTAAAAGAACAATGAGATACATCCTAAATCTGTTTAATAAAAGACAACTAAAAATTATTACAGCTTACAGTTTAACAAAAAAGATAATAGCAAGAGATAACATAGATCAAGAAGAAGTAATATCTTCATTAATATAGTAACTTTTCTACAATCTACTGTTAGAGAGAATACAAGAGAATAAAGATTTAGGATATATAGTAGAACAACAGATCAAAAGAGAAATGAAATGCAACAATATTACAATATACTGCCAAGCAGCTATTACATATGCAGATGATACAACATAAATTGCAAATAGTAAAAAACAACTAATAGAAATATTAAAAATAGCAGAAGAATTTTATAAAATGAATAACATAAAGATAAATGAATCCAAGTCAAAGCTGTTAATAATAAACACAAAAGTAAAGAAAGAAAAAAAAGAAGTAATCTTTGGAGAAAAAAAGATAACAAAAGAAGCAAAGAACAAAATAGTTTGCTTATTAGAAATATGGCTGAATAATAGAATAAGTAAAATGCTAATCAAAAAGAAGGCTAAAGAAATAATCAGCCAAACAATAAGAGATCTTAGATACAAAAAAATAATAAGTCAGATTGTATATATAAACAATATGATAATAATATCAAAATTAAGTTATATGCTATAGTTAACAAAAATATTAAAAAAAAATATAAGTGAAATACATCAACTAATAATAAGTTTAGTGAAGCAAAAAAGCAATCTACAAAGAATATTAAAAAACTGCATAATAGAACACAAAGATCTTGAAAGCTGCAAAACATTATGTCAAGAGTTAATAACAAAACAAATAAGTAACCTATTAGCAAGACTAAACAGACAAGATAGTTTTAGTTAGTTAACAAAATTAAGAATAACACAAAGGTGCCAAAGAGTAGGTTTAACAGAAGATATATGAAAAATAAAAGAGATGTCAGAAAATATAAAAGGTTGAAAAAATAACTTAGCTTGTTTAATATTGCTAAAAGCAAGAAAGCTTAATAGAAATATAAGAACAGAAAGCAATCTATAGACAATGTTTAGATATAGAACCAAAATAAGAAAACTTATAGATACATAATTATAAAGAAGAAGTGATATCAGAATAAATAAAGCAGACTTAATATACCTAAGCCAACTGATAAATGTAAAAAAAAAGAGATTAATTACATAGTAGCAGCTAAAAAGTTACTAAGATCTATTAAGTAAAAGAAAAAAAGCAGAATGGTTTAAAGTGATAAAACTAGAAGTGCTTATTAGACCAAAAAATAGAAAAGTTAAAAGACAATTTAGAACAATCAGACAAAACACTCAAGCAATGCAAATAAGATAAAAGTATATCTCAAAAAACAAAAAAAGAAAAGAATAGATAACATATAGTATACAAAACAATTAACAATTAGAAAAGATAGTCAAGAAAAAAAAAAAGAAAATGCTAGTAGAACATTGGCAAATGCAAAGTAAAGAAAGTGAATTAACTATTAAAATTAACAAATGTAAGAGTTATATAAGGAAAGAAGAATACCAAAAAGATAGCTACAAATAGTGGATAAGAGTAAATAACAAAATCAATATAATTCTAATGCATTAATAAAAAAAAACAGCAGAGGATGACGATCCTAGTGTAGTAGTTGGGTTGTCATCCTCCAAGTGGCAGGTCTAAGGTTCAAATCCCACCTATAACGAAATTTGGTAATTATATCTGCATTACAGTAAAACTGTCTTTTGTCGATCGGTTGGATTTAGGTATCTGTAATCTTGGGTACAACCAATCGGGTTCTACTCGTCATTGGGAGCCTGGG
>CAJVQA010011421.1:0-10726 GCA_910591915.1 Cetraspora pellucida
AAATGCAAATAAAAAAAATGCAAATAAAAAAAATGCAAATAAAAAAAATGCAAATAAAAAAAATGCAAATAAAAAAAATGCAAATAAAAAAATTTATTTTTTATACTATTCAATCTCACCTCGATCATATCTTTCCTGATCACTACAATCACCACTAACACCATCTCCATATCACTATAATTGTCGAAAGGGCTCATATTCAGGATCATAATCCGAGTTATCTAAATTAATGTACAAAATATAAAATATACTTTGTTTCTTTGTTCTCAAATATATGTGAGTAGGTCAATTTTACTTACCATATTATTTTTCCTATTTCTGTGTTGACGATTGGAACTAGAAGTTTTTTGGCTAGGTCTTGGATTGGGCGGTGTTGGAGAGACATAATAGAAGATCTCAGGGGTTGTTGTCATTAGTCGTGGAGGTGGTGGTGTTATTACTCGTGGAGGTGGTGGTGTTATTACTCGTGAAGGTAGTATCAATAGTATCATTAGTCGTGGGTATACACGTGTGCCGAAATTACTCATCTTAATAAAAAAGTAATTACAGCATTTCGGCAGCCGAAATTATTGCCGAAATTTTTTGAACTCTTTTTTATCAAAATACATCATATAGTATAGTTATTTCGAAGGGTTTCATATAAAAAATTTAGCAATGCCGAAATGTTTGCCGAAAATATTTTTTTCAAAAACAATTTCGGCACACATGTATAGTCGTAGGGGTAGTATTATCGTTAGTGGACATTTTACGTTTCTAAATAAAAAAAAATATATATTGTAAGTAAAAATTTGTTTTCATAGAATGAATTAAATGGTACATTAAAAATAAATTACGGACAGGCAAAGAAAATAAGTACGAACAAAAAAATATTATTATTATTATCCACTTTACAAGATAAAAAATCACTTACTTTTATACCTTACATCCATTAGACCTTAGAACTTGTCAGAAAAAAAATAACTTATTAGTAAGTAACTTATGTATAAATAACGGTATAAAGCAACTCCATTTGGACTAATATTGATATATTTTGTAGTTTTTTAGGTGAAATTAACCCCCTTAGATTTGGCGATTGTTTAAGGTGGGTTTAGATCTTTAGACCTTAACGATCTCGGAAGATGGCGGAGATCCCAACGTATGAATTTTGATAAAATTATTGATTAAAAACATTATTCATATTACCCTTATGGCCTTTTGAAATTCCATTCACGCTTTTTCTTATCGCGGAATCATATTTATAATAACCAAGAAAAGGTTCTAGAGTTATTCGTTTGGTTTAGCGATCGTTTATCATGTGAATCAAAGAATATTTCTACCAATGCTTTAGACAGTTAACCATTTTGGTTAGCCTAACCATTACAAGATTTAACTGTCTTACGTATGGTGAAAAATAAATTCACTAACCTATAATTCTATACTATATTATTGTACTGTACATTTTTCCATTATGCTGCTTCAAATCTAATTTTTTTTTTTTTGCAACAATTATTAGTATAATTACTTTTACGATTGCATATACTTTTGTAATACTACCAGTACTTTGATTCTGTGCAGCTTCTTTAACAAATATATAATCTGTTGAAATATGCTCTAATAATTCTGAACGTTCTATTATTTCTAATGGCTCCAATTCACTTGTACAATATGTTTGATTATAGTTCAACTTATCTAAAATCTTGCGTGGGCATATAGGTAAATTTGTACCAAGTCGTTGATTTCGTATTCTGAGTTGTGCTAGCTGTATATGTCGCTACAATTCTTCGTAATACTTGGCATCCTGTAATTTTATGATCATTATTCTTGCGATAGTTGTGAGGTATATAAAAAATGTGAAGAATTAATCTAAATAATTATAAAGAATTAAATATATACGTATAACAATAACTACCAAATTTTTGCGTAATATTCCATAATGTTTAAAGCTGTTTTCAAAAAGGTGTGGATGATCGCGGGTCACCATATCATGGGAAATTCTTGATATTTCCCAAATTTTTCTCTTTTTTTTATTCTCGCTTCTAACAGAGAAAGTTTCTCACCAACTTTCTAATAAAAATAGTTTTTAGAGTCCAATAAAATAATACAATTCTAAGTTAAATGTAAATTTTAACAGATGAATTAAGAAATTTTTAAAAAATTCCTAAAAACGGTAGCTATCTTGAGTCTTGTAGTATTTATATATATCATGTGATTTTGCTTTACAAATCAACTAGTGATCAATTTAGTGCTTTAATGCGTCTCTTAACCTAAAACTTTTAAAATGCTTTTAGTATATAGTGAAGACTTAAAATGGCATATAGTATTTCTTTGGCATAGTGGTTATTCTAAAAGACAAATTGCAGAAATTCTTTATGTTAATAGAAGCTTAATATATAAAGTATTATTTTTGTATAAAAATGAGGAACAGTAGTTAATTCTTGAAGACAAATACCAAGAAGACATAAAACGTTTGACTGAAATGGTATGAATGTAAATATATACTTTATTCCAAATATATATTTTATTATTTTTTAACATTTTTAAATTTTATAATCAGATTTTACAAACTATTATTCAAGAAAATACTAATTTGTATCTTGATGAAATAGTTTAGAAGATAGAAATTCAAAGTGACAAATATGTTTTTATTTCTACTTTATGGAAATCATTAACATATTGTAGAATAATACATAAAAAAGTTTTTGTTTATAATTTTATATTTATTTGTTAATTTATAATGCATATTTATTAAATTTTTATGGTAGTTAAGTAAAATTATAAGAGAACATAGTGAATTGCTTCATAATACTTTTATAACACATATTGGAACTCAATATCAAATGAACAGCTAATTTTTTTAGATGAGTTAGCTAAAAATGAATGAACAATTACTTGCAGTTATGATTATTCTAAAATAACTACAAGAGTTGTAAAAAAGATAGTATTTATTCATGATAAACATTACACAATTTTATTAGCTCTTACTTTAGATGATATTATTGCTGTAGACATAATGAAGGGTAGTTGTATAAAAGAAAAATTTTAAAATTTTGCTATTTTACAAGTGGTATATATATATTTAATAATTGGTAATTTATATAAATTATCTTAACAATAATTCAATTATTTTTATTTATATAACTTTCTCAAATAAATTCATATCTGCATGTAAGAAGTGTTTTAGTTCTTGATAATACAAGAATTTATCATCATAATAGATTGTTTGAATACTTAAATGCATTTGGTGTATGTATAAAATTTCTTCTACCATACTTGCCAGAACTTAATCTAATTGAGATAATCTTTTTATTTATTAAAAACTATTTAAAACATTATTATTATTTTATAAAAAGTTGTTCTAATTCTATTTGTCCTTTATTAATTGCTTACTCACAAATTATACCCTTGTTAATAGTTTTTTTAATAAATCAGATTACAAATAAAAAATTAAATTATATATATATATATATATATTTTATTATATAATATGACTACACCAGGATGCAGGATCGATTTTACTGTCATATGATTTTTGAGATAATGATCTATATCATATATTCATTTTGTATTACATCATATAATCCTTTTGTACTATATAAAAAAATTACATTTAAAAGCAATGCATTTATTTTTCCTTAGCCTAAATATGATAAATATGTAATAACTTGATGACCCAAATCCAGGTTTTATTTGGTGTTACTCATATATCATAATTCTACATTTTTAGTAATTTATTGATTATAGCAGATTAAAGTGAAATATGATTAAAGTGAAACACAATTAAAGTGAAACATGATTAAAGTGAAATATGATTAAAATGAAATAAAAACTCTTATTTTATTTTAATTATGATCTGCAACATTAATTACATAATTTTTTTTTTTATATGAATGTTAAACCACTTAGCTCAATATAAATTTAGCATATGGCTTTAATCTTTATATATTCAATTTAGAGTTAATAAATTCAAAACCATTTATTTGTTATTTGTTAAATGAAGCAAACAAATAGTATTAGCAAAGAGTTAGAAATTGATTATAACACATCAATTCTAATCATAAACCTATCACTATTAATATTGTTAATTGGTAAGACTTATTTTAATTGGCTCAATAATTGAATCATTTATTATTTTTATTTTTTAAATTAGAATAACTGATTCAAATCAATTTAACAATTAAATCATAAAATTAGATTTATAGATGACAAAAAATGAATAAATAGAATTTCATGATTGAATAAATAAATTATCTAATTAATATGCATTGACTGTCTTAGAAGTTCAGACCAATTAATAAGTTGTTGCTTTATGGTATTTGAATCATTTGTATATTTCATGTATGTTTGACCATATATTGTTCAGAATGGAGTTGCAATTGAACATAAACTTAAGCTTTACTAAGTTTTTCTTTGGTTGTTTTATCTGCAATTCTAAAATTTTAGTTTAGAATTAAAATACCTAAAATGCCACCTTAACATTTAGTTTACTATTTAAAAAAAAAGAAGCTTTTAAAAGCATCAGTATTTTTTTAACAAAAATTTATAATTAATCAAATTACTTTGCTGATTATTATAGTTTTCAAAACATCACTTATTACTCTGGTTAACCTACAAATTACTTCATATTTATCACTTATTCTATTATCAGTGATTAATACAAAATTATTATTTTAGTATTCAACATACATAAATCAATTGAATTAACTTGACCATCCTATCTGCCAATAATAAATATACCTATAACTTCAATTTTCGATACCTTCTTGCAGCATTTGTTCACATAATCCTTCTCCTAAAGAATTCATATATAAAGGCAAAAGTTATAAGACTTGTAATAGCTGTAAAGCTGTAAGAATTCCTAAAAAAAATGAACCAGTTAAGATAATTTCTCTACATGAAATTAGTAACTATATCACAAATGCAATCGATAACTTAGAAAATCAAGCTGAACTTTCTTTTATTTTTCATATTTGACTTGATGATGTCATATTTAGTGAAGTTGGTACAGATATTAAACTTATAGCTAAATTAATTATTGATAAAATAGAGGAAGGAGATGGCTATAATTGGACATAAATAATAAGATACAGATTTACCATACTACATTGGTTAAAAAATCATATAAAATACCTAGCATTTATGTAACAAATATTTTTTTTCACCTAGTATAATGCATAAATACAATATACTCAAAATATTTCTAGATATTTTATAAGACTTTGGTCTTTTAATCAGTGCATTACAGTAGATATAAATATGTTACCTTATTTAACTATATGCTAATAAATAATTTATCTACAATATAGTACTACAACTGCATCAAATCTTTTAGCTTATCATCATAGTGTTGGGAACACTTATTTTCATATTCTCAAAGTAATGAACTTGAACGAGAATTTAAAGACTTAAGTTATAAGAAAATTCTTTGTTATAACTGTAGTGGCAAAATATCGATTAAAATTGATATTCTAGTAACAGAAGTCAAAGTGATCCTAAAACATGATCTTCAATATGATAAACCTATTGAGGTTACAACATCACATAAAATAAAAAAAGAGATTAGTAAAAATCTTTATTTGAATTCTATAGAATTGTGACAACATCTTCATAAAAAGTTTGACATATCAACTATTACACTCAAACAAATCCATTATTGGTGGTCGTTTTATATACAACAATTCTACAAAAATAATAACAATCATATTATTTTAGCACATATGTTTTTTGACTGGCAACTTAAAAATTACTATGCTTTATGCTTTCAACTTGAAACAGATAATACGACTGCTATTGGTTTTACAACAAGTTTACTTGAACAATCCTATTATGAAGAGGTGCACTGTAATGCTATTTATAAAACTTTCAAGGAACAGTTCGAACTTTATGGTCTCATTAGTGATGTTGAAGGTGCAGAGTTTTTCCTTTTTTTTTTTACTTTTTTCTTTATATAATAAATCTTTTTTTATTAAAGGCACTGGTTTTTTACTAGCATATTTAATATTAGATACTACTAAATCTTTCAAAAATGAACAACAGCAAGGATTAAGAACTGAAGCACTTACTAGCTTCTTTCAATCTCTTTGTAATAAAGGTTTAAACCTGATTTACTTTTATACTAATAAAGATTTTGCTGAAATAACTGCTGCAAAAAATGTATAGTCTACAACTGATATGCAGCTTTGCTTATGGCATATCAAGAAAGCCATTAAAGAAAAGCTTAAAAGTCATAAAAAGATTAAACATATAAACTATAACTATGAAGAAGTTGTAAAAGAATTTAGTTTTGTCAATCCACTTTTTATACCTGATTTGCAATGAATGTATAATGAATATTATAGTGTTTGTCTACCTGACCTTCATGAAACTGTTGTTTTTGAAATAGTTAAAAACTATTTTAACATGCATTCTAAAATCTCTGTTAATATTAATGGACAATTTTTGTCTTCTAATGAAATAAGGATTAAAGCTGTTTTTAAAATATATAAGTTTTGTACCACAAATAATCTTTCAATACTATGAACCTATTTATGGTCTTCTTGATATAAGCTAACATGATGGTGCCTTTGGGCATGTTTTACTCGAATGACAATACTACTAGGTAAAACTAGTAATATGATAGAAGCATACTAGAGAGTTCTAAAGCATTGTTACCTTTCTCAGCTTAACTGTCCATGACTTGACTATTTAATATGGATCATCTGCACATGTGTTATACCTGACCAGATTAACTGACTTTAGCAACTGTTAACTAGCAGAATAATACCTTTCTGATTTGAGAAATTTAAAAAACAATGAAAAAATCTTTTTGCCAAACTATTTAATAATGCTGAAGACCAATATCTTATTAATCTTAAATGCTAGATTTGCAGCTATCCATTATTCCTTCACAGCTGTTTTCTTATATATAAACATTTAATCTATAAAGTGTCAGAATAATCTCAGAATATTAGATTAATATATTCAAATTTTAAACACCAATCTGATTATTCTTTTTTAATATAGGATAAAAGCAAATTACAAGTACCTGAAAATATAAAAGTGTTTAGAACACATAGTCAGGTTAATATTTTTAATCAACATGATACAAATGAAAATTATGAGAATATTATTGAAAAGCATCAAATACTTGAATCTAAAATATTAGCATTGCAATGTTTAGTTGATCATCTTAATAAGAAACGAATTGCAAATAATTTACAACATGTAGAGGCTGTTGTTAACAATTTAAATTGTGCTTTTACTATATTCTCAAACATTGAAAAAGCAAAAAATCAGAGAACATAATCTACCACCTGATGTGAATCAAAACTCTGGACCATATTTTTAAATAATAATGATACCTAATATATAAAAAAAAAATATATACAATTGTGCTTTAATTATTTATCAATTAAAAAATAAAAAGATAAATAAATAAAATTGTCACTATATCTTATATACTATTAAAGATTTTATTTCGAGTTGACCATCTAATCTATATTAAATAAAATTTAAGTATTTATTAAAAAGAACTTCATGTAAAGTAACCAACTAGATTTAATATACTCCTATTAAAAAATAATTAGCCAAATCTGTATAAGTATCAAGAAGAAGGCTTGAAGCCTTTGTGAGTTTATTAATAGTTTACCAATTGGTGGCAGAAGAACAGCTTTACTTATTTGTGCTGGTAATACAAACTCTTAAAAAGAAAATAGCCAATTAGTAAATTCAAATTTTGATCGTTTCAGATCAGTCTGACATGAATTCTGAACATGTATAAAAGAAGTAAAAGTGAAAAAACTCAAAAATTAGTGTTTAAACCAGTCTTAGTATACTAATTAAAAATGTTGAAAATGAAATTTTATATATAATGAATGATAGTTTATCACTATAGCCTCTAATGTTAATATTTCAAACCTAAATTTATATTTTATGCACTTTGTTTATTTATAAAATCAAATTTCCTTTTTTGAATTATATTACTGGCACAAGTAAGTAAATCCATGGGGGAACTAATGTTCAACTAAAATAACTTTTCTGAGTATTATTTGTCTTGAGGATTTTTTTTTTGTATATAAGAACTGTAATTAGTAATTTGTAATACCTAATATGTAAGATAAACAGATATAGTACAATGTAAAAATCATTATCACAGAAGTTATGTGACAGTAAAATCGATCCTGCACCCTGGCATCATCTGAATAAGACTAAATTCTGTATATAGTTAAGATAAATTCTGTGAATTAATGTGATGAAATTTTTTTTTTTGAAAAATTCTGTGAAATTCTCATGAATTCTGTGCAATTCTGTGACAGGAATAATGAATTCTGTAATTTAATGTGATGCAATCCTGTGAATTTTGTATAGATGCAGATTTATAACATCTCTCAGTTACATCCTATATAACAAATCAGTTTATAAAATAAGATGCAATTAACCTGTAACTAATGATGTAAATAAGTCTGCACTTATAGAATTTTGTGATTTTGTGTAATATATTTATTATACTAATTTTAGTTATATATATTAAAAAATATAATTTGTTATACAATAAGCAAAAAAAAAATGAAAAAAATTAAGGTTGTCTATTATATATTTTCTATTTTGTGTTTATATATATGCTTTTAACAATAAAAATAAACAAAAAAAAATTTAGTATTAATACTTATTTTTTTTAATTATGAATATGTAATTTTTATAAAATTAAAATTGATTTAAAAAAATTACTCCTTATTAAAATACAACATTTTTAATTGCTTTAAAGAATCTAGTAAAAATTTTTGATAATTATTACTTGGAAGATTATTATACATCAAAAAACTACATTTAACATTACAACTAGAAGCTAAAGTCATATATAATTAAATACAATTTTTGATAACTTCAGCAAAGTTGATTGCATTTCAATCTAATAATCAAAAAGATTATCTTAAATTATTTACTTATGTAAAATTTTATTTGGTAGATTTTTTAATTTAATAATTGTTAAATATTACTAAATATCTTTATGAAAACTATTATTTATTTGATTTTTTATTTTAATATATTGTTACAAAGTAGATTTTTAGTATAGAATATTATATAATATTATTAATAGTTATATATATTCATTATTGTATTTTATATATAGTATATTTATTATTAGTTATTAGTTAACCAATAGTTATATTATATAGTAGATAGAAAAAAAGATCTTAATTGGTTATTAAAAATATGGTATAGTTACATGATGCTAAGTAATATTTGTAATGTTACTATTATCTTATAAACTTATAGTACTCTTATACAAATTTCATGTATCTTAGCATCAAATTACTGTTAAGTACTGCAATACAAAAATTCCAAGTATTCCTAACATAAACTTTAAATGTTTCTGCACAAATTTCAAGTATTTTTACACAAATCTCAAGTGTTTTTGCATAAATCCAAGTATCTTAACACAAATCCCAAATGTTTTAATTATAAATAACAAATAATATAAATAATATTTCTAATTATCTCTATACAATTTTTACTATTTTAAGCACAATATCATTTAATGTTGTTTAAACTACTACTACTCTAAGTATAATGATATTTAATATTATTCAAACTTTTATTACTTTGAATACAGTATCAAGTAATATTACTTAAATTTTCACTATTTTTGTTAGACAAAAAGATATATAAAAAGCATTTTTTTCTCTTCTCTACTAATTTTAAGTTCTTATATTTCAACTTAAACTTTTTTATCTTTACTTTTAAACTTATAAAAATGATATTTCTTCTTTAGTATAATTCTTACAGACAAGATTGTTACTATGTATTTGTTTAATAAAGTTAATTTATATATTATTACTATTTCAAACTATTTGCTTACTGCTATGTAGTAAAGTGAACTATTATATCTCTACTCCATATATTATATATTTGCAATAGTCAATTACTATACTATGTAATCTTGTTACTTAGTTGAATTGTATCAAGAAGGCTGCAGCCTTGTAACAATATAAAACTATGAAATATGTGTTATATATTTTTATATATAATAACAAATACTGATTAAAAAATATTATAAAAATTTTCAGACTTAAAATAAAATTATATAATAAGATTATCCAAATCAGTTTCAAAATTTTGTATAATAATATTTCTTTTTATAAATAATAAAAATTATTCAAGATATCTTTTAATAAATAAAAAAATTAACTTATTTTGTTACTAAAAAAAATCTAAAATATAAATAAATTTTTATATATAAATTAGAGATGTGTCTGTTATATGACAAATATTGTAAAAATTTTGTAATCATATAACTTTACACGAAATATACAATAATTTTAACAATTATATAAACTCAATTAGAATATACAATAATTTCAACAAGTTAAAAATTTGAGTTTAGTATTTAGTAATAACTTTATTTATCTTTTTTTTAATTAATTAAAAAATTGTTTTTAATAAAATTTTAAGTAAAGTATTTAAAAGTTATTCATGAATATTTATTGTTTAATAATTTTATTTTAGTAACAATAATAAAAAAAAAACTATAATTATTATAGTAACTAGTAGTATATAAAATAATTTTTTATAGGGGTGTGGTGACCTAGTGAAGTGGTCAGGTTGTCAACCCCCCAAGTGGTAGGTTGGGTGTTTAAATCCTATCAACGGCGAAAATTTAGATAATCACCTATGTAATATTCATATTATGGCAACTGTTACTAACAGTTAGGTTAGGATATCTGTAATGGCAGTCACACCAGCATGACTGGCAGGTCATGGGGCATCTGTG
>CAJVQA010011422.1:0-10725 GCA_910591915.1 Cetraspora pellucida
CCACTCGACCTTCATCACTTTAAAATTTGCTACAGCTTGATAGTTTTTAGTAAATTTTATTACAGTATCTATTTTTTAGATTTAGTCTTTACAGTAGTACTGTTTAAGATTTGTGTTATTACTCTACTCGAGTCTTTCCAAATAGAATTTTTTTTCACTAATTTATATAGCTAAAGGACTTATCTTGAGTTTGTACTGTCTGTTATTAGTTTATATTTTTACATGTAACAAGATATACAGATGCTTTATGACCTGCCAGTCAGCTTTGAACATCCAACTTACTACTTGGGGGTTGACAATCTGACCACTTTACTATTAAACATATTATTAATAATTCTTTATTTAATAAAATATATTGTTATTTTCTTTATTAGTAAAATATATTGTTTATTAATTTCTTATTAAATAAAGTACAATATATTGTTTTTTATTAAATAAACAATAATTACTAATAACTTATTGCTATTGTTCTTTTCAACTACTATATTTATATAAAGAATCTTAAATATTAATTAGTTTTTTATGCTGTATCTCTTATGCTAATATATTACAAATATGAGCTCTATATACATCAAATTAGTACTATTTTTTAATTAATTTAAAAAAAAACAAACCAAATATATATATTAATATATAAACTTTATTAAAATCACAAAAAAAATAAAACAGTAAAATTAAATAAATATTTTATTTGTCTATTAGTTTGAATTAAAACTCTTAATGATTCTGATAATTGATTTTAGAAATAATTATTTTCAAGATTGCATTCCTTGTACTAAATAAAAAACTTTAGTATCTTAATATAAATATATAAAATGTTATTTTCTATTTCTTGTAATAAAAATCATACATTATTGTCAAACATATCAATTAATAATTATTAAGTTATATATGTCTTGCATCAAATTCAAATAAATATAAATTAAGCTATATCAAATTGATAATCAAATCTAAAATATAAAAATTAAAACACAATAGTAAATAATAGCTACTATTATGCTACTTTTTAATATTTAAAATATTTTTCTTAATATATTATATATTATATAAATTTAATGTGAATCAAAAATAATACAAAATTAAATAGCTGACATTTATTATATAATTTAGTCTACTTTTAATTATTTAATTATTTCTAGGTTAGTTTTACAAAACAGTATTTTTTTCATAATTAAAATTATATCAAAACTTCTTTTATACCTTTAGATTAATTTATAAATAATTGTTAAAATGGCAAATATAATTTTTTTTATGAATATAATAAATACTCAAATGCTCAATTACTTTAGCATATTGATTAAGAATAGATACCTAATTTTATATATATACAATGTAATTGTTTAGTTAGCAATTACATCATCTGTACATAAAATCAAGAATTAATCTTAATTAATATGCTAAGATAATTAAGTATATGAGAATTTGCTATTCACAAAAATATTTTTATAAACTATTTCAAAAATTATATATATTGACTTTTTAATTATTTTGTATAAATATCATTATATCTCATCATAAATATCAAAGTAATATCAAATAGAAAAATCTTAAGATTCTTAAAAAAATTATATAATAATTATATTTTAATATATAAATCAAATATACTTAAAACAGAATGTACTCGCTATAGCTACATATACTCTATTAAAATGTTTGTTTAAGATGACATTAGATACAAAACATATTTTATATATAAAAAACATTATAATACTAAAAAAAATAAAAAAAAGATAATCAGCATCTTTTAAAAAGAACTACAAATTTTACTAATACTGAATTGTTTATTCAATCTATTAGTACCCAATCTGCAAATAGTAAGTCAGTTACCCAATTTGAAACTATAAGCCAAAGTCAGAATATATTAAAATAATAAATATATTAAGATTGAATTTCTTGAAATAAAAAACTTAGTTGCTGATAAGATTTAAGAACTAACAAGTGTAAACACTAATAAAGTAGTTAATAAAGCTTATCAAATAGACCTATTAGTAAATATAAATTTAAATATCCAAATTATAATGATAAAAGAAATTGCCAATCTTGTAATTATTGAAATTGAAAAAAATAATTATTTATATTTATAAGTATAATTCATTATAACAGATTATAAAAACTTGTTTAAAATTAAAGAAATTTTAGCTTTTATATCAAAATTTAAGTTTAAAATAAAACCTTAATTTCTTAAATTTAGAAATTTAAATCTAACCTTCAGTTAAATAGTCTTTATTAATTATTTTATTAAAAAACTTCTTATTACTATTTTTCTTTTTTTCTTTTTCTTCTTTCTTTCATCTTTTTTTATTAATATAGATACCAAAAAGTAAATGTATTAAAAAAATTTAAGAGTTAGTTTGTAGGTTTACATATTTATATTGTTAGTCTAAAGACATCTAAAGTAAAGAGTATAAAAATTCTAAACACAAAAGATATATATATTATAATTGCAGAGGCAAGATTATAATGTGAGTTGACATAGTTCTTAGTATTGTAAAAGTAAATGTCTATCATAGCATCTTTATTTATATTTAAGCTTTTATGTTGTGATGTTAGATAAATTGTTAAAAAAGATTAATACATATGTACACCTTATCACAATTAAATTAATAAACTATTTGCAATATAAAGAGTTTGATATGTTTAAGTATTTATATAAACATGTACATTATTAGAAGTTTATAACAAAATAAAATATATACTAGTGTTATAATGATCTATTTGAATCTAGCTGCAGACTGCTTAATAAATATAAAAGCCAAAAGTTTCATAAGTGTTTAGAGATACAAGATGTAAAGTTTATAATACTTACTTTTGTTATATTTCTATTAAAAAAATTAATAATTTTAATATTAATATTGTTAAAATTTATATAAACACTAATTATAAAACAGTATATAGATGATATGAACTTTACAGCATTATTGCTAATATAGAAGATGCTGGATTTCCAATTGTTTACTTTATAATAGATACAACAAAGGCAGGCAATACAGATAGAGATAAGAAAGAGTTAAAAAACATTTTTGTATAAATGTGAATTATTATATCTAGAGCTTACTGATTTCTTATTTAAATATTCATCAAATAATTAATTATTCTATAGTGCAGTTAGTAATATATATATAATAACTTTATGTGAAGCAACTAATGATTAAAACTAATAATTAAAAGTTTATATAATGAATAAAAAAAAATTATTTAAATAATTTGCTTATTTGAACAGAATTTGTTTATTTATATTATTTATTAAATAATTATTTGTTTGAATATTTATCAAATACAAATATTATTCAAATAATAAATATGACTATAAAACTTTAATCATACCTAAAAAAAATAAATAACATAGCTAGAAACTAACATTAATTAATTAGATATAGTGATTTCAGTTCTAATAATTAGTTACTATAATTATTAATATTTTAAACATTAAAACTTAATTTAAATCAATTTTTTTTCAAAGAAGAAAGTGGTATTAGGCCTAGAGGAATGACTATTATATTACTAAATTTTTAAAAGTGCTATATATTAATAATAATATTTATATTATTATTGATATATAGCACCACTAAAGGGTATTATCATAAGTGATTATTAATAATATATAACAAAATTTTGCTAAATTTACTTAGTAGTTTATATTAATTTTCTCAATAACTACTAATCCAAATTGGTTTAAATTTTTATTGTAGATAGTATATATGTTCAACTATCTTATACTAAAATTTTAGCTAATTTAGATTAATAGTTCACAAAAAATCACTTGTAAACAATAGTTAATTTTTACAAAAAATTAATTATTATTTACAAGTGATTTTTTGTGAACTATTAATCTAAATTAGCTAAAATTTTAGTATAAGATAGTTGAACATATATACTATCTACAATAAAAATTTAAACCAATTTGGATTAGTAATTATTGAGAAAATTAATAAAAATCATTACTAATTTTTTTTTTTTAAACTTTGGCAGCCTTGCCAATATCCTTTATTAAGAGAATTGCATATTTAATTATACAACTATTAGCTTAATTTCTAGGCTTGACATCCCTTGGCTACTGTACTAGTACCCAGAGGCAGCCTGCCACACTAGCATAAGTTGTTACTCATTGCTAGAGGGCTATCCAGGCTAGCCTTTAAGGCTGTTTCAATAAGACCTCCTATTACTATTAATTAGTTTCCATATTGTGTTTTTCTATAAATTTTTTATTTCTTTTTTTTCTTTCTCTTTTTTTCCTTTTGTACACTTTTTTTTTTCTAGTTTTTTATTTCTTGATCTTGCTATCATTTTGTTTACTGCTCTATTTTGTTGTTCTGAAGTTTGGATTTTGTTTTTCTTTTTCCTTGTACTGATGCCTTGACTTTTTTCTCATTCGCATATTTTGCTGCATTTTTCTTTCTATACTGTTTCATAAAACTCATTCTATATTGTATTTATGATGCTTGCTAGGAAGTTCTTGTTTCTTTTAGTAAGACTAGTATATCTTTTACTCTTTCAACTACTTTTTCTTACAAAAGATCTTTAATAAGCTTCTTTCAAGTTTCAGTTTTTTCCTCTCTTGTTTGGCTCCAAATTGCTTCTTTTAGTTGTATTTGTGTAGTGTTTATTTTTTTGTCCTTAAATAGTTTACTCCATGCCACTGTTATTGCTAGTATTTTTGCCTTTATCCAAAGGTTCTCATAAGCTGAACAGACTGCTAAATGATCTTGATCCTCTTCTTTTCCTTCTTTGCATATGATGCAGTTTGGTTTTGTATAAAGGTCTGGATGTCTTGTTGCTAGTTCTTTAAATATTGGCATTTTTTCTTGTATATACTTGAAAAAAATACTAAGTTTTTTATTTTCTCTAGTTGAGCTTCATCTAACTCCATTCTGGTTTTTGATTTTTTTCTATAGCAGTACTTAGCAGTGCTCCTTTTCTTCTTAGATTAGTTCTAACTTTTTAACTGCTGATGAAAAGCTTCAATTTGCATTGTTTTTAATATTAAGAACTTTTTTAAGAAAGTCTCGTGTTGGGCTTTCTACAACTATATTTTCTCAAAAAAGTGATACATTAAATCTTAAAACTGGCTCTACTATAATTTTATCTGGATCTAGCAAATTTGCTCTTTCTTTTGCTAATTCATCTGTTCTATTATTCTATCTGTTATTGTTATGACCCTTTACTTTTACTAACTCTAATTCTATTTTTTTAATTTTCACTATATTTTTTATATTTATAATTAGATTGTAATTTTTCTTTTTCATTCTTCTTCTGTTGGTTATGAATTGACTGCTATTGGATATACTTGCTATAGCTGCTACACTGTTCGTATATATCTTAATTTTGCTTTTACTTAGTACTATAAGAATTACATACCAAATTGCCAACAGTTCAGCTTTGGTTAAGAAATGCCATTCTTTTGCTCCAATAGTATCTTTATCGATTGTATATTCTTCTTTACTGTCTACTTGCAACCATCCTGCTCCTATTTGATCTCAGTTTTAATTCTCTTTTTTTTTTTTTTTACTAATGACTTGTCTGTATAGAAGATCAATTCTTTTAGACTATTGTTCTCCTGAATATACTTGTGTTTTTCTATAAGTAAGTTGACAAATTTGTTACTAATTCTTTGATTTTTGATTATCTTAACATCTATGTGTTCTATTATAATTTCTTTTACATGTCTTTCTGTATCTAGTACTTTATTCCTCTTTGTCTATGCTATGACTTCTAACATATTCATATTAATCTCCAACTGCCAGATATCTTTTTTTCTTATATACTTTGATAAAGAACCTTGAATCTCACATTTTTTGTATTTTTTTTCACAACTTTCGACAGAACTAAGATTATTGTACAAACAACCTTTGCATTTTTCTAGCATAGTGTTTTGTTTTTCTGTTTAAAATCTTGTCTTCTAGTGTTCAATTTAGAGTATCTTGGATGTTCTGAATACAATTTTTCTGATTACTAGTTCATCTTCTTTGTAATATAGCTTATTGTTTATAAGAACTTATTCTTTTTGTTTTGCATCATCTGAGAGCTTGCCTACTTGTGCACTTATTTTCTATTTGTTTGGAGCTGTTACTCTAAATTTTTGATTTACCATTCTACAGCTTGGCTCTTTTATCATCTCCATTTCTAAGTTTTTAAACCAATTGGCTGATCTGCCTTTGGCATTGCTTTTTTTTAATAGCCTTAGTTGTCATCATATAATTATTTTGTTACCATTCTTGTCTACTAGCTGATATATAAAAGCAATTCTTAGTTTTTTTAGTCTATGTGCAACTATTGGGGTGAATCTTGTTCCTAGTATTTTATGCACTCTTGTACTTTTGTCATTGTAAATTGAAGTTTCATAATTGAAACTAAAAGCTAACTGCAGATCTTTTACTCTTAGTATCGTTAGACAAGCTAAATTGTTTTTCTACAGTTTAGCACTTCTTTAGGAATATTATTTTGCCAAATGCTTTTAGATGCTCCTATTAGATAGAGACTGTTTTCTATTCTTATATTGGTCACTGACTTTTCTGAGCCTGCTGCATTGAGTTAATGATGTAGACTAGTAATCTGCTTAAGTACTAATTAGACCTATAATGAGTTGAGATTAACAAGATTTCTGTAATACATCATACTATTTTTTACTGATCATATGATCTCTATTTTCCTTTTTGCTAACCAATTATCAGTGTGTGAATGTTCTCTAGTATGTTTTTTGATAATTTTGTTGTTTGTAGCATATAACACAACTTGGATATAATACACTTATTGTTAATATATACTATTTGGCTGACTGTTAGTTTTTTGTGATCTAATCCCTGTATATATGATTATACTATTTAATTAGTTCTTGACTTTATTGTTGATTCTTTTAGCTTGCAGTTCAGCCAAATTCCCAAAAACTATATTATCTTATTTTTATTTTCTTTCTGGATCCATTCTTTGTCAAAAAATATTGATCTTTTTTCTTTTTGGTGTTTATCATAATTAACTTGGTCTTTTTTCCATTAATTTGGATATTATTTAAGTCAAAAATGTCTTCTGTGATTTTGATAATTTTTTCTATTTGACTTTTGCTTAATGCAACCCATGTAGTATTATCTGCAAAAGCTACTATAGCCTGTCTCTATTTTTTCTTTTCCTGTGTTGAAAAGTTCATACAGCTATTAGATGAAGTATATAAAGTGTATTCTAACTTTTAGTCATTTTGGATTCTTTCTAGAAGTGGATCATAAAATATTTTCCATACTAATAATGAAATTACTTCTTCTTGTTCGATTTCATCTTTGATCTCAAAGGCTTCTGTTGTTCCCACATCTGTAATAATTTTTGACTGTTGCTTTTTAAAGAGATTTAAAATGAAAATAATTGCTGTTTTAGGTATTTTAAATCTTTTAAGTGCCAGGTCTAATGCTACTAACAATATAGAGTCAAAAGACTTTTTCAGATCTTGCAATACTAGTCAGAGTTTTCTTTTGTTATCTTTTGCATCTTCTATTATTGCATTAATAATATGTACTGGCTCTTTTGTTGATCCTCCTAGCAGGCTTGCAAAATTTGGCCCTTTTAAAATATTTTTTTTACAGCATATTTGTGTCAGCTTTTTGATAAAAACTTAAGTTGTACACTTGTGCAAAGTTTCTAGTAATGTTATTGGTCTTATATTACTTAAGTTATATTGCCAATCAAGATCCTTAGGTATTGAGTATATTTGTGATATTTTCTATTTTTTTATATCATTTCTGTCTTGATGCATATTTCTGCAAATTTTCTTAGAATTTCTTGTATTTGGCTACTAACTGCCTTGATTAATGTGTAAGTAATTCCTGAAATACTAGGTGCTATATTATTTTTAAGCTCTAATAACATTTTTAGCTATTCTTCTTTTAAAATATCCTGATTCAGTTAGTTATACCAGGCTTCATTAATTTCTTCTTTAGGTTGATATATCTTTACTTATTCATTTTTTATCTTCTGACTTTGAAAATTTTGTATTCGGAATTGCTGTTGGAAGTGTGATTTGGTCTTTTCCAACACCATGTATGGGTCTGCTATGAGTACCCTACTTAGGTCCTTTAGCTCAATAAGTCTGTCTATTTTGATTTTTTTAATTAGTTTGTCTAGCAGACTCATTAGCATACTTTCTTGCTTGCCATTGATCATTTGGCATCTTCTTTTAATATTTTGTTCTATTTCTTTTAATTGTTGTTTTTCTAATTCTTCTGCTCTTTTTTTGTATAGAATTTTTCACCAACCTTGCAGATCTGTAATTATCTCTTTTGTCTATATTTCTGTGATTGTTTCAATATTAGTTCTATGTTGCTTATTTATATATTTTGCTATACTATTAAAATTATCTATATTTTTTAAAATCAAACCTAGTTTGATGTTTTTCCTTCCTAAGCTTATTCATCTTTCTAATTGTAATAATAACTTTGTTAACTCTGACTTTTTCATTTTATTGTTTTTTTTATTAGCAACCATATTAAGAATATTTTTCTTAGATATAGTTTTCCTTGCTGCTTCTAGTATACTTTTGCTTATAATTTCCTATATTTCATTTAGCTCTTTTTCTGATCTGTTTACATATTCTATATTGCCCTTTTTTGCTTTTTGCAATGTGTTTTTGTTTTTGAGCATTCTGTCTAATTCTTCTCTATATTTTTCCCAATCTTCTTTGGATGCTTTTTTATATAGGAAATTGTTTGATATTGCTTAAACTTCTTAAGTTTTGCCACTTTGTGCAAGGCTACTATGTAACTTAACTCTATTCTTGCTACTGCTGCTCTATGGTTACTATTCATATAGCTAGATATATCTTGAATTTCAGCATCATTAAGACCATTTGCTAGCTTTTTTGTTACCCAAATTTGGTCAATTCTTGTACTAGATTCTCCATTTGTCTATGAGAATTCTTTGCTTTTTGGGTTTTTTAATCTATAAGAGTCTTTGAAATCTTGTCTTATTAACTAATTTAAAATTGATTCATTTTTGAAATAACTGCCTTTTGTGCTTCTAGACCTATCCAGCTCTGGGTTCACAATACAGTTCAGATCTCCTATAATTACTGTTTGTGTCTTGTATATTCTTTTAATATATCTTTAAATAATTGCTCTATAGATCTTTCTTTGTTTTTCTTTGTTATTAGGTGGCATATATACCATTATAACTATAAGTTCTAGTTGTTTGAATATGAAGTTTGTTACTATTATATACTTATTAACCCTGTCTATTTGTCCTAAATGCTTTTTTCATCTTTTATCTACCAGAATTCTTACACCTGAGTCTTTTTTTTTGACAAACTTGCTTTTGACCAAAAACTTCTATATTCATTTAAATCTTTCATCATAAAAAAACCTTCTTTCTTATTAATGTTTATTTCTGTTAATCCAAATATATCAATTTTATTGTCTACAGCCCATTCATATACTAGTTCCATTTTGTGCTTATTGGTTTTCATACCATTAATATTATGACATGTAATATTCAGCTCTATATTGCTTTTTTTGATTGATTCTATTAATGATGCTTCTTTGTATATTAATTCATGGTTATAGAGACTTTCTTTCTTTTTTTCTGCTAATTTGAAGCATCTGCTTTCTCTACATCAAAATTCTTTGATTCAACTAAGGTGTCTATTAGGAGCTATAAGCAGGATTTACCTGCTTATTGTCCAAATTGCAGAGTTTTTTAAGTATTTCTTGTAATATGTTTTGGTGTTCATTGATATGCTTCATAATTAACAATTTTTCTTTGTACCTTTGCTGTTTCTTGTTTTTTCTTTTTGTTTTTTTTTTTCCAGCCTACTTGCTTCAGACTTAGAAGGTCTTATCTCTTTGTGTCTAAAATTATAAATATTTTGAAAGATATATTCTTCTGTATTTTCTTAATCTGAGATATTTATCTTCATTTCTTTTTGCTATGTTTTCTTATCTTCATACCAAAACAGCTTGTTATAATAGTAAAAAAACACTTTTTTTTTTCTTTTTGGTGATCTTCAGATCTGAAATAGGTGAAAGCTATGCTCCTTTTGTTGCTATTACTAATGTTAGATATAAAAATTGCTTTGACTCCTAGTAGTCTTAGTTGTCTTAACAATGTTGATTCTAGTGCTGATTTTGAGATATAGCTTAGTGCTGCTTTGTGTTTTCTTCTTTCTTCTAACACTTCTAAGTCAAATCTTCCTGATGTGATTTTGCACATTGTTTCTTTTTTAAAATATACTGACTAACTTGTTACAAGTGGATCCAACCTCTTCTGATTCTATCCAGTAATCTGAACTACTGCTATCTTGGTTTTCTTAAATATTTTCTATTCAAAAATTCTTGCTTTTTTATAAAAGCTTAAACATCTTGTAACTCTTCTATATCTTGTGTCTTTTGGTAGATCCTATAATGTAAGTATTACTGATAAACTCTTTTTTTGTTTGACTTGTTCTTTTTGTTCTTGCTTCTGTTTTGGTACTTCATTTTGAATAAAACTCTTTGACTTGCTTTTATTTACCTATATAGAATCATTTATATTTTTTGGTACTTATCTTGATGCATAAATATCCTCTTGAAGTTTACTTTCTGTTTTTCTTTCTTCTTTTTTTATTGATGACTCTTTATTTAGATTACTTTTGTATTTTAGAAGTATAAGTCTCTTTGACTTTTCTGTTCCTGGATTGTGTATTGTAATATGGTTGCTTAACCTAACTAGATTCTAAATATTTGTTTAATAAATATGTCGTCGCCAGTCAAATCA
>CAJVQA010011423.1:0-10725 GCA_910591915.1 Cetraspora pellucida
ATAATTCAGCTGTAATAAGCTTAGTTTGTTTTGTTTGCTTGTTGTTAAGTGTAAACCAGCATCCTAAAAACTTAAATAGTTCATTTGAAGAATGGAGGTTAAGTAAATAATTATTGTAAGTAATAGAACTATAATTAGTTTGAGGGTTATTAGTTGTAAGTATTGATTTGGTAGAATTGATTTGGATGTTGGCCATGTTGTAAAAGAATTCTGCTATGAACAGAATTTGTGAGAGTTCTTGCTATGAATATGCAATCTATAGAGTGTCATCCATATAGGCAAGAACAGAGCAGTGGGATTCAAGTTTGTTAAATGTTTGATTTTTAAGGTTAGTTGACTATGAAACTTTAGTGTTATATCTATTAAAGTTATTGTAGATGTATGAGATAAGTGGGTCATAGTATATTCTTCATAAGAGTGGAGTAATAGTTTCTCTCTGGCCGATATCATTATGAACTGGATATGAAAAGGTAAGACCAAGATTTGTAATAACTTGATTTTGTCAATCAGTGAGTAGATTAATAATAGTGTTGATAAAAGTATCAGGAAGGGCAAGATGCTGCAAAGAGTATTTAAAAAGTTCAAGATTAACTAAATCATAAGCTTTGCTCATATCTTAAGACAAAAGCCAAATTGGTTATTGATTGCATGATGCATCTTCAGTGAGGTTATTGAGTATGTGTATGGGTATTGAGATACTATTGTTAAGCAAAGTGACATAGTTATATGGTGAAAGGATTGGGTGTTGTGAAAATATTTTACTGATTCTGTTAGTAGTAATCTTTGTGTAGACTTTGTGATATGTTCGATAAGGCTTATAGAGTAAATGTGTTTCACTTTGGAATTGGATAAATTCTGCTATGTTTTCATAGTTTAGATATTTGGCTTGAGTTAAGGCATCAATTAAATAGGTCAGTTATGGCTTTAATTCAAGTAGTATCTGCATATTTGAGCATTTCATAACTGATACCTGTAGGTCCATAGGCTTTTCTATTTGGAAGTTTTGCTATAGTTTGAAGTACTTTTTCTTTTATGATAAAAGCAGTAAGAGGGTTATACTATTGGGTGTCAATGTGTGCTTGTGGTTGATATTGTGTAAACTAAAAATTATGAAATAAGTTCTGGTCAATTGGTCAATGTACTGTCCAGTTAAGAAAGTGAGATTGTATGTGTTGTTTGATAAGGTGTGGTTCTGTAACTAATTGGTTAGATAGTTTAATGTTTAAAAAGTGAATAGAAGATTTGTAATAATTAAGGATGCTGTTAATGGCTTGTTTAGGATATGTAGAAAGAGTTTCATATTTCTTTTCAGTAGCTTGTTGAATTTGTTGTTAAAGTAATAGGGAGTTTTCAAGATGGCATGCATAATAAAGCTGTTTCCAAATATCTTGTACATGCTGAGTCCATTGTTTAAGTTCTGAATTATGATTAGAAGACAAGGTTTGAAGATTACAGTTGGATCTTTTATTTATGTTTTGAATCTTGGAATTGATTGGATTAATATTTAAATTGTTGTTAGAATTTTTAACAATTTTGATTAAGTGTTCAAGTTCTTTAAGTGATAGGTGAAGTAAAGTGCTATGAGAGAGTACTTGTGGTTGTAGCTATGTTTTCAAGATTTTTTGTTAGGTATTAAGTGTATAGCAGAATAAATAATTGAGTGTTCGATTTTATGTCAAGTAGTTTCTATGCTTTCATTAGTATTGTGGTCAAGTGGAGTATTATGTGAGTTGAGTTTTTGTGAAAGCAAATCAGAAAATTCTGTCTATTTTTCTTATAACATGGCTTTGTAATTAAAAATTCTACGACTAATACCAGTATAGTAGTGTGGAGGTTTGCTAAATGCATTAGTAAAAGACTATGAAGAAAGGTGAATAAAATGGTCATTTGATGTAGAGTAGCTACTATTATCAAGACTATATGAAATGAAGAACTGTAAATTAAATGAATCAGTCCATATATAGTCAATGCAGTTTTGACTAGTATTGTTTGACTATGTATAATGTTTGTTATCAACATGTGCCCCAAGGTCATACATATTGGTTTGATGTAAGTAGTTAATTAGTCAAAATTTAGATAATAAGCTACAAATATCATCATGTGTATTAAAATCACTATTAATCTGTAGTTTTTCCTTTAACTATAGTAATAACAGAAGCTGCTCAACTATAATATGATGACTATAACTTGACAGATTCTACACAAAAGTTTACACAAGACTTTAACAAAATATAGTGAGATTTGGGATTTTAAGGCAGAGGCAACAATAAATAGTATATGAAGATACTAAATATTACATTCAGTTTATGAACTATGAAATGTATGAAAACACTTAACTTTCTTGAAGGGTCAGAAAGTAGTGCTTTTATAGATATTTTACATGTATAAATTATTACAATAAAGACTACTCTATTGCTAATAAATGCTATTTATAGTAATAAAAACTAATAGATATAATAAAAATGATATATATAATAGATATAGTATATATAATAGAAATAATAGAAATGATAGATCTAATAGAAATGTAATATCTGTAATATCTGTAAGATTTGTAAGAAATGTAAGATTTCTGACACAGTAATTTGAGCCAATCAGAATCAAGTCACATGTACTAGAATTAATGCTTTCATCAAAATTATCCTGATCTTGTAATCTCTGATCAGAATCATATGATCTTGTACTCGTTAGAATCATCTTGATGAGCTGAATCCAATGACAGTTGTTTCATCCAGATTGGTCTGGTACATCAAAAGGTATAATCAAAAATGTATAAAACTCTTAATGTCAACATTCTCCCTTGCTTAGTTTTGAGCTCTGCAAAAATTAGAATAGGGCATGATAGTCAGAACTTGAGAGACTATCAATCATTGAGAGGGTAGTGGTATTGGTTCTAAAAATTTGTTCTACTCCAAGGTCATGAAAAATATTATAGGTTCTAATTGCAACTCTATAATAATAAGTAGAAATTTTTTTTTTACTTGTTCTTTACTCTTCTGAGTATTCTTTTAATAATTCATTCAAATAGTAAGTATAAGCAAGCTGCTTTTTTTTTTAGAAACTATTAGTCCTAAGGAGCTTTCTACATATAGTTGTTATTCATTTTTGTAGATCTTGAGATTTATTGGTTGAACAAGATACAGTAATCAAAAAAGCAGATACAGTATTTAGAAGATTCGAGAGAATAGTATTGAAATAGGTATTTATTGTGAGAGAATATTATTTCTATTGGTATGGGGAGGTAATTGATTAATAACAATTATAGGATTCTACAAGTGTCTATTATGGTATTTTTTTAGCAACAAGGTATTAATTGGTGTTTCCAAAATATTGTCTTCTAAGGTTCACAATATATAAATATCTAGTGCAACTTTTTTATACACAAAATAAGGTCCTTTCCATTTGGGTAATAGTTTGCCAGAATAATGTTTGTCTCTCATGACATCATATAAGAGAACTTTATCTTCTTTTCTAAAGATTGGTTTGACTTTTTTATACTTTTTGTCCTAATAGAATTTTTGTTGAATTTGAGTTTTCTTAATGTTGTTTTTATTTTTTTCTTGTGCTTTGGGTAATTTTTCAATTAAGAAGAATAATTGAGTAGAAAAGTTTTTTTCTAATAGATTATCAATATCTAGATTTGGAAATTTTGTTTCTCTTCTATAACTAAGATAGAAAGGTATAAACTTGGTAGTAAATTATTTTGCAGTTCAATAAGCAAATAAAATAGATAAATAAAGATATTCTAATCTTTGTCTTGATTAGTTAATTTTGCTAAAGATTTACATAATATTCAATTGAATCTTTCAACTAGTTCATTGGTTTGTAGATAATAAGAAGTAGAGAATAAGTATTGAATTTCAAATCTTTGAGTAAGCATTTTTACTAGCTCATTATTAAATATATTTCTCTATTTGACTGCAAGTATATAGAGCATCCATGTCAACAGATAATATCTTCATAAATAAAATCTACTGTATTTTTGGCATTTGCTTTAGGTACAGCTTTTGCTTTTGGCCATTTTGTCATATAGTTTATAACAACTATAATATACATGTTTTGTTAAGTAGTGATAGGTATAGGTCCAACAAAATCTATGCCAATTTGATAAAAAGGTGCTTCTATAGGAATTGGTTGAAGAGGTCCAGATATTCAGTATTTTCTTCTCTTTTGGCAGATATTACATGTTTGAATATAATTTTTAATATCTTTATACATGTGTGGCTAATAATATCTGTCTTGAATATTTCCAAACATCTTATCTGTTCCAAGATGTGCTCCAATCAGATGGTTGTACATTAGGTATAGAATTGGTTCTACTTCATATGCTTAAATTATTTTAAGTAATTGGTAGATCTTCTGTTTTTTTCAGTCTTGTTTGTAAAATAAATTATTCTTAATAATATATAATTTATTTTGAGATTCTAATTGTTTTCTCTGACTTCTTATAAAATTTGTAGAAAAATTTGTTATTTTCAAGAAGTACTTAAGGTTATAATAAGTAATAGTTTCTATTTTAATCAAGTTGCTAAGACACTGACTACCTAGACTGAATTTTCTTTAATATCGGATTTATTTCAATAAAAGAGAAATTAAATATAATTATAAAAGTGTATAGAGCTTCAGCCTTACTTTATGCAGTCCTAGACATCTATTTACTCTAGGCCTAGGAGAAAACTAAACTAAAAAAATAAGTATACTATATATATAAACTAGTAAAATAATAAAGTACTGATATCTAACTAATAAATATAATATTCTAATATAATAAAATAAATATAATTGTTCAAAAGAGTATACAAAAAAAAATTCTATTTCCAGTACTTCAACCAAGGGCCTTACAAGACTTGGATTCTAGCAGAAAGCTCACCCTAGCCAGTCTCAAATGTACAACCTCTACAGCCTGGTAATATGCCTTAGATTGTTTATCTATACCAGAAATATTACAAAATTTCAAATCTGTACCTTTTTTGGAGATCATTAGAATACTTAAAGTATTCAATAAAATGCTAAGATTTCATATAATTTGCAATCATACAACTTACAAATCTTAACTATTCTAAATTTGTTAAATCAATTTCTAATTAATTTCTAAATTTGGTAAATCAACTTCTAATTGATGTCTACTTTTGTTTCATTATTGTTCATTAAAAATTATAATCCTTTTGTCACTTCTCTTTTTTTTTTTATAAAATTTTTACAATAATCTCAATAACATTAACAACAACAACTTCAATAATAATAATAATAATAATAATGCCTTGAAAAAGTCTTCCTGAAAATGTGTGTCATGCTCACTAAAATAGCAACAATGCCTTATATGAGGCTTTAGAGGTGGTCCAAGTCGAGAAGAAGTAGTAAATATTAATTTAAAACTTTTCTTGTTTACTTTTTTTTTTTTTTTTTTTTGCCATTTAACTAAACTTAGTTACAGTTTACATCAGTTGGTGATCTTATTAAGAAAAAGAATACAGAGCTTGGAAATAGAGTTAGAAGAGTTAAGAACAAATGCAATTGTAAGGGTTCAGGATGCTTAGATGTTGGAATAGCAGTATAATTAGTTGTTGAAAGAAAGAAACAGGTTAAAGGCAAGATTAACAAATGATGAGGAGAAGTTGAGAAGATTAAAGGCAGAAGAAAGAAAAAAGTAAGGAGATAATAATAATAGGGATGGAATGTTGGGTGTTAGTTTTTAATTTACTATGTATATATTATTATTTTTTTTGTCTTTTCTTTTCTTTTTGTATATATATTTTTTTGTTATTATTTTTTTGTTTTTGTTTGTTTTTTTTTTTTAATAAAATATAAATATTAATATATA
Source organism: Cetraspora pellucida (assembly GCA_910591915.1). Taxonomy (NCBI): domain Eukaryota; kingdom Fungi; phylum Glomeromycota; class Glomeromycetes; order Diversisporales; family Gigasporaceae; genus Cetraspora; species Cetraspora pellucida. The sequence continues at coordinate 5,822 of CAJVQA010011423.1, forward strand.
AATGAATAACTAATAATAATAATAAGTTGGATTAACTACTTTCCACCAAACTACATTATATAGATAGTGTTCTAAGTAGTTATTAAATTCTAAATAATATTCTGGAAAGGGGGTTTCTAAAAGGAGGAACCATCAGAGTTCATCAACTAATGTTATTTCTACATTAAATTTATCAAAGTTATTAAATTCTATATTGCTAAAAGTATCCATCTCTTTATTAGGATTATAATTGCTTAGTAAATACTGGTTGTCACTTTCTGGTCTTCTGAAAGGATTTTCAATTGAAATGTCATCAATGAGGTTCATTTCAGGTTGAATTTAGTTAGCTTCTTCAATAAGGTCATCTCAGATATTATGGTTTTATTATCGAGTATAGATCAGTAACATTTAGCAATTTCATTTATAGAATATTGTTTAATGGTATGTCATAACTGGAGGTCAATATGACATTTGAAGCATTCATTAGATGGTGAGCAAAGTTTATCTCCAAACCAACATTGAGCTGCTGGTTCTTTTCAATCTTTAGACTAATTTTATCTATTAGATTTTTGGGATAGTCAAATACTAATATGCTCAATATAGAACCAAGTATACTGCATTTCACTATATTGGATTTCTTCTTGACTAAATTCCACATTTGGGTAAAGTTGTAAAGAGGTGATATAATATTTAAGTAGGGTTGGTGCAAGGGTTTTCATCATGTCTTGATAATCGAATAGGTCCTTTGTAGCTTGTACATCTGTAGAAGTTTCTTTAACATCTTCTATTACAGTTATATGAAAGATTTCAACTTCTTTATTTTCAATTCTAGGAACTGAAAATTGTTCTGAGAAGCATTTAATAATGATATTTAAGGAGGTTCTTTTAAGGGATGCCTATATAAAACAGTCTCTTTCATATTGGTAGCAGGTATATTAAGAGCATAGATGAATATGCTAACATCAGCATTGGGTATTGGGGTCTTTCCAACTAATTGGATATTTATTCTTTTTAGTATTTCTTCTATATTTCTAGGAGAGTTGTTGAATATAAGTCCAATTAAATAATGGTCCATTATCATATTTAAAACCATTAGGGAATACTTTAAGTTTGGTATAGGGTTTGGTATCTTGTTCTGCAATAGGGGTAAGTTTGGTTTCAATATAGTGGCTAATTGTTCAAGTTGTTGGTTCTGGTACAAAGAAGATTCAATTCTTGCTAATCTTCTTTGTATAGCAATTTGAAGGGCTTTAGTTTCAGAAGAAAATTTATCTCCATCTTCTGTTAAAATTATGTTGGCTTCTTGTTTATACATTCTTAATAAAGCATCAGCATTGTTACGCTTTCTTCTAGAATGATGAATTATAGTAAAGTTATAGGGTTCTAGTTTCATAACCCATCTAGCTCTTCTTCCTTTAAGCTTGAAAGTTCTTAACCATTGCAAGGCAGAATGGTCAGTAATAAAAAAGAAATGTTTAGCTTCTAAATATTGGTAAAAGTGTTTAATAGTTCATATAATGGCTAAGCATTCTAAGTCAGTAGTAGAATAGTATTGTTCAGCATTATTTAAACTTTTACTAGCATAAGCAATAACATATTCCTTGTAGTCATCATTCAGTTGGGATAGAACTGCTTCTAATCCTAAGATTGAAACATTGGTATACAGATAGAAAGGTCAATTAAAGTCAGGATGTTGTAAGATAGGGTCTAAGATAAGGTAATTTTTAAGAGTATCAAAAACTTGTTAATGTTTTTCTGTTCACAGTTAGGGCTCATCTTTCTTCAGTAGCTGGTTCAAAGATTTGGCAATTTTGAAGAATTCTTCTATAAATCACCAGTAATAAGAAGCAATTTCTAAAAATTCTCTTAATTGTCTAAGATTAGTAGGTTTTGAGAAATTTTTAATTTTGTCCACCAGTCTCTTATTTGTTTTAATTCTATCTTTTCCAATAACATGTTCTAGAAACTTGATGTTATTTAAGAAGAAATAACATTTTGTCAAATTTAATTTTAAGTTAACTTCTTTTAGAATATTCATAACTTGTTGAACATAGTCCAAATGTTCTTGGAAGGTTTTGGAGTATGGTAATATTATCTAGGTATACTACCACAAATTTGTTGATAAAGAGGTGAAGTATTTTATCCATTAATCTTTGGAAATTTGCAGGTGTATTGGTAAGTCCAAAAGACATGACATTGAACTCATATGTTCCCCATTTTGTAATGAAGACAGTCTTCTTTTTATCTTCTTCCTTCATAGTAACTTGCCAATATCCACTGCTTAAATCTAAGCTAGTAAACCAAGAGGCTCCATTAAATGAGTTTAAGAATTCTTAGATAGTTGGTAGTGGGTATATATCTTTTTCTGTAATAGCATTAAGTTTTCTATAGTCAATGCAAAGTATCTTTTGGCCATTCTTCTTTGGCACTAGTATAACAGAAGAAGACCAAGGTCCAAAGGATTCTCTAATGATTTCTTTTTTTAACATTGCTTGAATTTCTTTTTGCAGAAAGTTTTGTTTATTGAGAGGGTATTAATAGGTTCTTTGTTTAATTAGGTTGTAGCTATTTGTGTTAATTTTATGACAAATAATATTGGTTAGTTTTAATTCTTTGGATTGTCCATTTTCTAAGATATTTTCTGAGAAAATATCAATATTTTCCATTAAGAGTTGTTTAGCTTAGACATGTTAGTCTTTGGTAAGTTTCAGATTTATATTTAGGTTTGGGTTTTCAACTGAATAAATCTTTTCTTCTAACAGTTGAGTTAGATAAAAGGCAGATGTAGCTTCTATTTCTAATCAGGAATTGTAATACATTTTAGCAATTACAGAAGGCCATTTTTCTAAATGATAGGTTTCCATTTCATCTTCTTCATCTATCTCATCGATTCATTGATCTTCTTCATCCTTATCTACTTCTTCTAAGATAGAATAAAAGTTGGTAATATGAGTAGCATTGGTAGTAGCTTTCTTTCCTAAGTATTAAATGTTTAAAGTATTGTTTTCAAAGTCCAATTTGGCTCTTGACTTGTTGAACCAATGTGTTCCTAGAAGAAGAGTTTCATCTATAGATTCAATTACTTGGAGGTTAATAGGAATAATAATATCCTGAATAGTAATCTTCACATAAAGGATAATTCCTAAGGCTTTGGTACAATTTCTATTAGCAGTAACCACAATAGTTTTAAAAGGTTTTTGGATTTGGAGTTCTAATTTTCTTATAAGCTTAACTGTGATTATACTTACAGCTGCTCCTGAATCAAGGATAGCAACAACAGAGTTTCCTTTAATTTAGATATGACATCTTATTGCTATAGTTTTTTTGGGGTAATCAGTTTTAGCTTGGTTTGCTTCTATAATAGGTTTTTTTTTCTTTTGCAAAATTTTTGCAAGTTTTTTAACTATACAGGGAATTGTAACCATTATCCAATAGTTACAGAGGACTTCATGTTTAGAATGTCAGTAGAGACATCATAGGATTCAATTTGTTTAATTACAGAGAGGTAGGTTTTGAATTTGGGTTTTGGTTTGGTTCTTTTTGTAATAGGTACTTCAATAAGAATTTTTACAGGAATTTTATTCATTTGAGTGTCAAGTTTATCTGACATGATAGTTCTATTTCTAAGTTTAAATTCTCTTTGGGATTCAGAATTTTTGTTTGAAAACTTGGTCTGTTTTCTGTTAGTAGAATAGGGTTGATTTCTTGGTGTTCTGGTAATGTATACTTCATTAATATTATTATCCTTTATTCCAATATAATTGATATTTTTTCTTTTATTATCTTGAGTTATTTGCTTGTATTGACTCATTGTAGGTTGCTTTTCAGCTAGACAATCTTGAACATAGTGTCTGTCCCTTTTTTTCACAGTTGTAACAGGTAATAAAAGGTCTTTGATACTAATTTCTAGGTTAAAATTGGGTTCTAGATTGATATTGGGTTCTGGGTTGGATTTTTGTTGAATTTTAGATGTAGGTTCAGTAAGTGCTGATGCAATAGTTGCATAATTATTAGTTATTTGTTGCATTTGTTTAGTTAGGTTGTTATTGTCTTTTTCCAAACTTCTGTTAGCAGCAGCTAAACTAGGTTCACTTTGAGTAACAAAATATTTTCCTTGTTCAAATCTTTTTGCAAATCCTAAAGCATCAGCTACATTGTTAGAATTATGTATAAGGATAATAGGAAGAGTTTCTGGACAGAGTCTCTTATTAAAGTGATATAATTTTTGAGCATCAGTTAGGTTGTTATTAGTTTTTATTTATTGAACAATTCTTTTGTATTGGCTATAGTAGGTTTTAATTGGTTCATTAGAGAGTTGTTTTAATTCATCTAGATCTCTAATCTATTTGTTTTTTTAGCATTAATTAAAGAATTATACAATAAAAGCAACTTTTGTTGTATTCCAAACATCTTCTGCATTAGCTTCAGCAACATTTGTAAAGTAGTAAGCTTGTTGCCATTCATCAACATTTCTTTTAAGAAAAGCTGACATGATTTTTCTTTGTTTGGCTAGACTTCAGCTATTAGCAATTGAAGTTTTTTCAAAGTCAGCAATCCAGGCTAAAGGGTTTTGGGTTTTATCTCCATAAAAAGGTTCAATGTAAATAGCATTTTCACCTTTTTTATTTTCTTTTAGATAGTTAAGAAAATCAGCTGCAGTAGCTATAATATTTTGAATTTGTTGGTTGAGTAAGGGGTTAGGTATATGTTGTTGTAGATTAAAAAATGTTTCAAAAGAATCACTATAGTCTTCAAAATCAAGATGATAAGAAGGTATAAAATCTTCTTCTGTTAATGTAAAGGGATTTCTTTGATAGCAGTTTGTATAGATTACTAAAGATGCTATACTTCTAATAATATTAATAATGTTTTCAGAAGAACTAGAATATCTAAAACTAAAAATAAGTTTAAAGATAGTGTTCTTT
>CAJVQA010011424.1:0-10722 GCA_910591915.1 Cetraspora pellucida
TTTTTCATATCTTGTAGAAGTATCTATACTTCTTTGTTCTTTTCTTTTGCCTCTTCCATTATCATATTAAGGATATGTACCGGTTGCTCTGTTGAATTTTCTGGTAGACCTGCATAATTTGGTCCCTTAAGCACTTCTCTTTCCATAAACACCTTGGCCAGCCTTTTTGTTATCACCTTTGTTATTACTTTTCTAAATGTTTCGATCAGAGCTATTGGGCGAATATTGTTTAAGCTATATCCCCACTCTATGTCTTTTGGTATTGGATAAACTTGCGCAATTTTCCACTTGGTTGAGATCTCTCCTCTCTCCAAACAGAGATCAGCAAAAGCTCTAAAGACTTCTTGTGTTTTCTTTCCTGCTCATTTGATTAGTATATAGCTTATACCAGATATGCTTGGAGCTGTTCCTATTTTAAGTTTTCTCAGTACTTCTTCCCAGTCCTTTTCTTTAATACTTTCCTTTATCTCCATATACTATTCCTCTTTGATGCATTCTTGTGGCTTGTAGATTTCTTTTCACCTTTCTGACATTTCTTCAAATTTTGTATCTCTCATTCTAAATTTGTTTTTGTAATGTTCTGCTACACCAATCTTAACTAACTCTGGTTCTACTATTAAGTTCGTCAGTTCTTTTTCTTGTTCAATAATTCTATCAAGTGTTATCTTTTTGTAGGGTTTGTTTAGCAGACTGGCTATCATTTTCCCTTGATTTGATTTAATCATCTCACATCTTCTGTCTATATTCTCTTCTATTTGTCTTCTTTGGTCTTGTTCCTATTCTTTTCTTTTCTTCTCTTGAACAGTTTTTGCCAACCTTTCATGTCCTCTATCCAGGCACTTGACCATTGCCTGTGTAGTTTGGGCAGTCTTGCACTCTCTTTTTCTTCTAATATTTGTAGTCTCTTATTTATTTCTGTTCTTTCCTCTTTCGCTACTTCCTGCCCTTCTCTTGTTTTTGCTTGTTTAATTAATCTTTGTAGCTCTACAATGTTCTTTCCTTGGTATCACTTCTTTTGGTTGTTTTTTCTATTTGTCAGTGTGTTGTATATCTTTTTCTTCGGCAAATGCTTACTTGCTGCTGTGATGATTGCTTCTTCTAATATATCCTATATGCTGTTTATATTATTTGTTTCTTTCTTTTGAATGTTCTTTAGCACCTTTTTGACTTCTAACCACTTCTGCAGCTCTTGTGCATATTTTTCCCAGTTTTCTTCTTTTGCTTGATCATATAGATATACTGTTCTTAATTGTCTTTTTCTTTTGCTTTCAGCTTTGCTATTTCTTGATGTCATATGTTTAATCCAAATTTCTGTTTTTACTATTTTGTGATCACTTTCTGTAATTCCCTCTGCATCTTCAATTTCTGCCTTCTGTAGACTGGAGGCCAGTTCTTCTGATACCCATATATAGTCAATTCTTGTTGCTGCTTCTCTATTTGACCATGTAAATTCTTGATCTGTTGGATGCATGTCCTTGTAACTATTGCTAAAATTCTGTTTTTTCATCCAATTAAAGATTGGCAGTCTTTTAAAATTTGCTGCTTGTGGGTGTTGTCTGTTCAATATGTTATTCACTGTATGATTAAAATCATCTAGAATAACTATTTGTGTTTGTCTTTTCTTTTTGGTGACTATTTCTACTATTTTTTGTTGAATGTTTTTTCCTACTGCCTTGTTACTTGGTGGTATGTAAACTCCTAAAACTACTAACTCTAATTGCTTGAAGTATAATATAAGTTCTATCATATATCCATTTATCTTTTTGACTGCACCCATATGTTTTTTCTATTGTTCATTAATCATAATGCCTATACTCAATCTTTTTTTTTTTTGTCTTTTGCTGCACTTAACCAAAACTCTACATATTTTCTATTTGTTGTCTGCATTAAGAAACTCACTTCTTTTTCTGTAAGGTTTGTTTTTATGATATCTAGTATTGTGACTTCTTCTTCTTCTGCCTAGCCCAGCAGACTATCAAGTTTCCATCCTTTGGTTTTAAGTCCATTGACATTGTGACATGCAATTTTAATCTCCTTTCTTCCTTCTTTTAATCTTTCTTTCAATTGTTTTTATATTGCCTTTGCCATTTTTTTTCTTTCTTTTCCCTTTCTTCTCTTATTTCTTTTTTCTTTTGAATAAGGTTGTGTTTTCCTTTTCCTGTTTTCAAAATTTCTTCTTTCATTTTGTAAAAACTCTCCTATCTTCTTATTCATATTTATAAATTCAACTAGGATATCTTTAGAAGTAATTGTCTGTGCCTTTTCCTATCGAAACACTTATTTTCTCTAGTTTTTCTAGTTTTTCTAAGATTCAGCCTAGCATATTCTCTATATGTGTGTTTTTTTCTTGCTGATACATCTTATCTTTCTTTTTTCTTTTCTTTTGGTTTTCTTATTTCTCCTTATCTATACTTCTGTATCTTCTTTGGCTTTTAATATTATGTCTTAAACTGTTGTTTTCTTCTTTTATTATTTGAGCTTTTGGTATTGGGTCTCTTCAATTGTTCTTCCTGTTCATATATATTCTGTTCTATTGATTTCTTTCTCTACTTTCATCTTCTTCTGTATTAGAAGTTTGACTTAATTTATCCTAGCTTCTTTCTCTTCTATCTTTGAAATTTTCTCTTCTTTTGGGCTCTCTTTTCCTTTTGTTAATCCAGTATACCCAAAAATTGGTATACATAATTGGTTTTGATTATGCTACCTTCATGTCTTCTTCTGTTACAAATATAATCAATGCTGTTCTTCTTTGGTTCCCATTTCAGTTTGGTAAGATGTATACTGACTTTGCTCTTTTACTTCTCAGACATCACAATAATAAGACTTCTGAAGCATTTCTGAGTAATTCTGTTAGTTTGGCTATATGTTTTTTTTGTCCTTCTCTTGCTTCATAGTCTTCTTTTCCTCTTGTTACTTTCACCAGCTTATTGTTGTCTGCTGGCAATGACCATAAAATATTATCTTCTTTTATGTTTTGCATTTGTACTATTGCTAAAGCTTTGTACTTGAACCTTTTGATATATACTATCTGCATATCTTTAATTCTTCTGCAGATATATTCTACTTTTTTTTTGTTTATATTAGCCAGTAGGTTTCATATTGTTAGATAAGTTACATTGTTACCAGGTCTTTCTTCTTTCTCATATTCCTTATTGTATAGTTTTTCCCTGTTAGTGCCTACTTTAATCTTCTTTTTTCTAAATCTTAGTATATGTTTTTTTTTATCTTGATGTTTTTTCTTATAATCTTTAAGTTTTTTTTTTTCTCTTTTATTTCTTTTTCCTCTTCTGGTATCATCTTGTACCAATTACTCTTTTTTTTATTAATTTTTTGTATTACTTCTATTCACAGATTTTCTTTCTTGAATACTTCATTGATGTCTTTCACATGTGTATTATTTTTTTAAAACCATCTAATAAACTTTATATGTTCTTTTTTTGTTTCTCCAGGGATCTTATATGCTGATATATTGGTAATTAAGCTATTGTTTCAATCACAATTTCTTCTGCTTGGTGTACATATACTTTGTTCTAATGCTATTCCTACAATGTTGATTTCTTTCTCTATTTCTTGCTTCCTTCTTTTTTGTCTTTCTCTTTCCTCTTCTAGTGTGTTTTGTCTTGATTGCTTGCTATTTATTTCTATATCTTTTTGTTCATTTATTCTTTTTTGTTCTTTGACTTCTTGTTTCTAGACAGTAGGTTTTAATATAACTTTATTGTTAGCTTCTGTACTTACCTCTGTCCCTTTTTTTTTGTGTTATATTAATTTCCTCTTATTGCTTTTCTATATTTCTGAGTTTTTCCTTTGTAGTTCTTTTTTTCTCTTGCTTCTGTTCAGTGCTTTCTTCTTGAATTATTCTTTCTATTTCTTGTTGCTTTTTGTTGTTATTGTAATTGTGTTGTGTTTGTTCCTTTTCTGCATTCTGACTTTTTGTAGTTATGTCTAGTTTTTTTTCAGGTTGTTCTTCTTTAGCTTTTTTTAGTATTTCTCTTGTTAATCATAAGAAAGCTACCTCATATGGGTCTTGATCTGTTAGTATTGCTACAATTCTATCTTCTCTATCTGGTACTGCATATGTTTTGCCTGCCTTATTAAAAAAAACTTTGTTATGTATACTACTCATTACCCAGTATGATCTTCTTATAAAAATGGTTTGTAGGCTCTCTCTATATTTTTGTGATATGCTTTTGTCTATTTTGTGGCTTATTTTTTTAAAATGTTCTGTTACATGCTTTGCTATATCTTGTTTACCTATTGTTTTATTGATGTTTTGTCTATACTATTTGTTTAACTATTTTGCATATGTCTGTTTTGCCTAATCTGTTATGTGTTGCTTGTATAATGTAAACAGACAACATACAGGATCAATGGCAATCCCTACAATTTTCATTTGCTTGCTAAATTTTTCAAAAAAACTTAAGTTTTCTTCTACTGTTGCTTTGCTAGTGCCTGCAGTACTTTCTGTTACTAAGCTTGTTTAATGCTCTTCTTATTACTGTCTCTTTTCTTTAGTGCTGTTTGTAACCTTTCTTATTGCTGATTATGCAAAAAATCTATTTTCTTTTCTACTGATTTTGTGTTCAAGTGATTGTCAGAGAGAGTTGGTTGATCATATGTAAAGAAAAAATATTGCAAAAATACTAGAATAGTAATTATCTTACTAAATATTATGAAAAACAAATATAAGAACCTTTTGTTCTTATTAAATAACTAAAATTTTGAAAAAAATTTCTAAAATCAGAGAAAATGATAATAATATTATACAATTTTTTTAATATTACAATTTATTCAAAGATTATAATACTTGAAAATTTATATAAATATTCTTGAATTATATAAATTTTTCTAAAAATGAAATTTTTTAATACTACAATAAGAAATAGTAATTGCTTTAAACAATTTTTCCAAATCTGAAAACAGGACTTTGCATCTCAAAATTACTTGAATATATCACCTCAAAATATTCTTTTTTGAAGTAATAAAGAACTAAAAAAAGTTATCAACTTAAACTCTGTAATAAAAGCTTTTATAGAATTTAATATCGATGAATTTCTACAATTGGAAGACTTTCTTTAATCAAAACTCTACTTAATGAAGTAATCACAAAGTTGAAAAGTAATAATACTAACTATTTAACTTAAATAATAAATAATTTGAACCAGGTATTAGTACTAACAACTCAAAGCATAACTAACCTATTTTTTGGAGGAATATAAAAAAAACAAGTTAATCAAATATTAAAGTTCTTATTCACTTCTAAACATACTTGACATAATCTTAACAAAAATTGAGCCTATTACTATTTAAGACAAATAATCTCTAAGTTTAATAATCTTTTAAAAATTAAAGACCTTATTCAGAATGCTTAAGTAATAAGAAAAGTAAAGGATACTTTAAAAGGTGCTCTTAAAATATATGAAGTTCTTAAATTATGACTAAGAAAAATAACTTTATAGTTGAAGTATGTGACTGCAATACATATCATCAAGTTACTGAATAATGAATATATTCAACTTCTTAAATTAATTTGAATATAGAATTTACAGAGTAAATTTTTAAAGAGAACAGAAATGTTATAGAATAAATTATTATTATTTTATCATTATTAGTTATTATTATTATTTTATTATTATTATTATTTAGTATTAGCTATTTTATTATTGTATTATTATTATTAGTAGTATTTGCTAGAACTTTTTGGTCACTTAGTAATTACTTAATTACTTATTTGCTTAGTTATCTAGTTGCTTAGTCACTTAGTTACTTTACTACTTAGTTGAATAATAATTAGTCACTTAGTAATCATTGCATTAGTTGCTAAAACTATCTAGTTATTTAGTAATTACTTAGTTACTTAGTTGCTTAGTCACTTAATAATTAGTTACTTAGTTACTTAGTTGTTTAGTTGCTTAGTTACTTGGCTGCTTAGCTGCTTAGCTTACAGATATATAAACTCTGCTAATTTTTCAAGTTTAATTAAGCAACAGATATTTCTCTTTCTTTTAACATTGTAAACATATCTTGGAATTTTTTAGAAACAGAAACCTAAGAATAGCTTTTCTTGTTATTACTTTAATAAACAACTTTTGACTATAAACTATATTGATACTCATCTTTTAGAGTAATTCTTACAGACAAGGTTTATCTTCTTTTAGTAAAATAAAATAAAGTTATTAGTATTGTATTATCTTTTCTAAACTGCTTCAGAGAAGAATATAGTTTTTTACTAACATCTAATAGAAACTATACTTTCCTCTTGAATACTACATATATCTATAAAAGATTTTCTGTACCATGTTATTGTCATAATATGAAAATAAGAAGACTTTTACTTATAACAGTAGCTTTTGCTAATGATACAACTTGAATTGTCAGAAACAAAAAACAGATAAAGCAAACAATTTAAATAGCAAAAGTTTTTTTAAAATTAATAATATTTAGATAAATAGAAAGAACTTGAGACTAGTAATTATGAATACAAAAAAAAAAATATAAAATAAAAAAATACAAATAAGCAATAAATGGATACAAGAAGAAAACAAAAACAAAGTAATAAGGTTCTTGTGAATATGGCTTAATAATAAGCTAAAAGAGTTCTTAATCAAAACAAGAGTCTAAAAAGTTGTATATATAATAGTAAGAAGTCTCAAAACCAAAAAATAATATTAGCACAAGTAGCCTATATTAATAATATATATAGTGGCCAACAAAAGTAATATCTGGTTTTTAATTAACAAATAAAATTTTTATTTATTTAATTTTGGCTATGCAAAAATACCATTCCTGATAGATCATCACTACTGTTCCTGATAGGGTATTAAACAAATGTTGATTTACATACTATTCCTAATAGGGTTCTAAAAAAAGAGCCTCTAAAATGCTATACTACTATTATGAAATATATGAAAAAAGGTAGGATTAGGATTCATCTATCAGAAACAGTAATCAATAAATTTTTTTTTTTAACTCCATCAAGATCGGTACTAACGATCCATCAGGAATGGTATTTTTGCTTTGGCTACAAATACATTAAATTTTTTTTTTATATTTATTTAATATTTCATTGAGTGACCTCTTACACTTGTGATAGCATTGATTCTTCATATTATTGAGTCTGCAATGACATGAAGAATCAACATATTCAAATTTGATCATGCTTTCTATAAGGCTGTTTTAAGGTTAAATTTATTCTTTAGAAAGTCATCACAGTTCTAAATATTGTCTTTCATGATCTTTTAAATATTTTCTATAGAGTTAAGGTCAGGAAATTATGAGGACCAATTCATATAATCAATGTTTTTCAAATTTAGCCAATTTGACATCTTATGAATTAGAGCATTGTTATGCTAAAAAATCAGATAAAGGATATTTAACAAATGGACTACAGCTAAAAACAGTATAAGATGGTCATTTAACATCTTGGTATAAATGTTTTTATTAATTTTTTGCTTGAGACCTTTGTAATCATCAAAAAATATTATAGGACCTTTGAAACAGAAGGACATTTAGACTGAGGTAAATTCTTAATTTTTTTGGTCCTTTTGTATTTTTGTAAAAACCTTCAGACTGTTGTTGGGTCATGCTTAATCTTGTAGATAACTTGTTCAGTACTCATTGTACTGATATAAGCAATGATCATTTCTTTCTTTTATTCTGTTATTTGTTTGCACAGCATTTTTATTAAAAAAAAAATTTTTTGCATGTGCTTAGTTCCTTCAATATCAAAGAAGCAAAAAATAAAAAAAATTTGTCACAAAATTCATTAAAATAAGGTATGCACAGCTCTTTTATTTGCTCATATATAATGATCTGCAAATCAGGTGTTACTTTTGTTGGCTACTGTACATAGTACCTAAGTTTACTTACTTGCTACAGGTAACAACATCATATAAAGCAATAATAAAAGCAATACAAAAGCTAATTTTAAGAATAGCATAACACAAACTTGAAATTGCAAACACAGTAAGCAATAGTATTATGTTATATAGAAATCTTAGAAATTGCAATTCTCTTTGACATCAACTATTAATAAAGCAAATTACAGATCTGTATATATGAATCAATGCTATAAGTCCAAAAAAAGCTCTTATCAAAATATATATCAACTATAGACTCTTATTAATAGGAGCATCAGAAACCAATTGGTACTATAATTTATCTAAGGTATGCAAAAGCTTATAAAAAGACAATTTAACATGCTATGTCATGTTTAAAGTCAAAAAATACAAATAACAATAAAATTTACAATTTCAAACCTTAATATATAAAAAAAAAATACAAAAATTGCAAATCTACTAGGCAATAACTTTACTAAAAACACAGCTAAATTTCTTAGAAAGTTAAACTTAGTTTATATAAATTAGTTAATTTTGAAATCATATAACAAAATGATTTTATAGCAACAACTAAAATTATTATGATGAAAATTAAACAAGAACAAAAAAGCCAACTGACTTACAAAAAAAAAATTAATAAATATTAGAAGACAAAGAAAAAGACTATTAAAAACAAGTTGAAGAATAAATGAACCAAACAGTTTTGCTCTTGAAGTGTTGCCAAAACTATTTTCTTATAACAAAAGAAAAAAATATTAAATTTTAATAAAAACAATAAAAAAGAAAATACAAAGTTAGCAATTGAAAAAATTTTAACAAATAGTTCTAAAAGATTATTAACAGAATACTGGCATAAAGTGAAGTAAGTAGAAATAGCAAAAGTAACTTTATTCAAATATAAAAGCTATGAATTAAACCAAAATCAAATTGCTTCAGATTGTGAAAGATGGATTAATAAATCTAAAGTACAAGAAGAAATTTCAAACTATGTTAAAAAATGTAAACAACAAACCTTAAAGTTAGACTAAGAAATAATGAACCTTATATAAAGAATAAAAGAAAAAAGAATATGCCAAAATAAAAGTAAAGCTATTAAAGTTACATGTTCTGATCTGAACATCAAAATCATCAAAAAGCAACCTATCAGCTAGCTAATTAATGAAGAACTTATAAAACTTAACTAAAGAAACAAAGAAATATCTAAAGAAATATTGATCTTTTATACAAATGGTTTACTAAGAAAAGCATCAGAAAAAGAAAGTTTAACAGTAGACCAAATAGGATTAGGCTAGGTACAACTAGATGAAAAAAAGAAAAAGTACTAAGTAAGAGCTGTTTTGATGTATGCAATTGGCAATTATCAACAAAACCAGAACTTTTAGCTATTTGGTTTGTTATACTTGCAACATCAAAACAGAAAAAAATAAAGATTTGTACAAATAGTATAACAGCAATTGTAGGCCTTAAAAATGAAAAAGAAAATCAATCTATTAGAAATTGACTAAAAAGAAAAAATTACAATTAAATAAAGAATATTAAAAACATTATAGAGTTAAAAAATTTAGAAATAAATTTAGTTAAAGTTAAAGATTATAGCAATAATAAATAAAACAATAGAGCATATAGTTAGCAAAAAAAAAAGCAAGATAGATAATTTAAATAGCATAATAAATAAGACTTTTCAAGAGACTAGCATCTTAATTTATTAGAAACAAGAAAGTTTATTAAGAAAATTTTAGATTTATAAATAGAAACTAAATGAAGTTTTTCATTAATGATTAAAAAGATAAAACCAAATAATAAAAAGAATAGTTATAATTAGATATACTTATGAAAAAAGATTAAAAATCAAAATGAAAGCAGATGTACAAGCCAAAAAAAGAATACACAAACAGAAACTTTAATTAAATGCCTTAATAATAGGTTGCTATTACTAAAACCTTTAATATAACAAAAACCAGAACTCTACAAAAGTTTTTTTTTGTATACATTGTAATGAAAAAGAAAAAGAAAATCAAGAATATTTAGCAGCATGCAAATATTATAAAAACAACTAGAAAAAAATAAAAAATCTTTTAATTAATTTTGTATAAGCTAAACTTTCAAGTAAAATACAAGTAACTACAAGCAAAAGGCAATTTAAAAAAATTTTTGACAAGTAAACAAGTAAGAAAAAGAAAAAAACAAGAATAGAAATAGTTAAATGTTTAGTTCAAGAAAAGACAATTGAACAAATACAAAACATACTAATGCTACTTAAGGAAACAAAAGAATTTTTAAATATAGTAAATAATATAGCATGGAATGAGTTTTATAAAAATATATGAAAAAGAAAATGTGAAGCTATTATCAAATAGAAAAGCTAATAAACATTAACTGATCATCAAAGTAAAAAAAAACAAAAAGAAATACAAATCTATCTAGTAAAGAGATGCAAAGTCAAATAGAAAATTCAATTAGAATAAAAAGAAACCAAACTACTAAAAAAATTAAGAAAACAAAAAAGATAGAAAAAATTAAATTAATAACCAAAAAAAATTACTTTAATATTGAAAAATAATTAATATTAAAATTAAATTTAAGTTTTGAAATAAGTATTAGTACAAAAAAATAAAGTTAAACCTAAATAGTTCTTAATAAAAAAAATAGTATAAAATCATTTGCCTTAGAGTAAATTAGTTAAAATTATACAGTTACTGATTAGAGATAGGTTAAAAAATTTAAATAGAACATTATAAGCAAAGATTAGATATAATAAATAGTAAATAATCTTAAATTAAAATTTTTTTTTTTTGGTATTAAGGTGGGGTTTTGCCTTTATCTTTATTAATAATTTGTTATGGGCAACTACATGAGTTGACACAGGCCAGAGCCAATTTACAAA
>CAJVQA010011425.1:0-10722 GCA_910591915.1 Cetraspora pellucida
ATTTTTAATGTACTTTTATTCTTAAATTTATGTACTTTTAAAAATTATTTAAACCTGGCAAGATTTCTTTAATAAAAATTTTAAGTATTTTTATTGGCAAAATTACATATAAAGTACTTTGAATAATAAAAACCTTTACAGGATCCTTGAAGTTAGAAAAGGAGTTGGAATTCAAGGATGAGTAATGGGTTTCTGAAAGGTCACTTATCATTTTAAGCTCAGCTTGTACAGCTATGAAAGATACTGTAGTCTTTTTTGTATATTGGGCCTGATCATCATAATTTCAGTTTTTCATATAAATAGGTTTTACTGCCTGCCTACTTACATCATTCTCCTCTAAAAATAGCTTACTGTTTGTAGAATATATTATAATTTTAGAAGTGACAGCTATTTTAATGTTACTTACAAAAAGGTTTATTGAAAAGAAGGCTGAGAGATAATAGATTTAAAAAGATCAAAGTCATTAATTTTTTTGAAGTGATATATTTGAATTCCTTAATAATAAGAGATTCAGTTTGAGAGTAATAATCTTCATTGTATTTTTTTTGGATAAAAAAAATAAAAAGATTTGTATTACTTTGTTTAAGTATTTCAAAGTAGATAATAATTTTGGCTAGAAAATGAATATCTGTAATTTGGGTTGCAGCTTTTTTAATAACTTGGTTATAGCTTAAGTTGAAGATTTCAATATTTTAAAGTGCTGCTTGAAGGAAAGCTTTAAAGTATTCATAGAAGTAATAGATTTGACAATTAATATTATGATCAATTTTATTGATTTCTATGAATTGTTTTTTAGCAAAATCAGCAAGTTCACAAAAAAACTTAATTGGAATTAGAATTTTGAATGAAAACTGGATGTTTATTATCTTTATAAAAGATTGAGAAGTCTAAGGTAGAATGCATCTATACTAGTTGATTAGACCTGGTAGATAGATTTGATTTGTCAGAAACAAGAATAGAAAATTTTTTGAAAAATTGATCAAAGTAATATATAAAGAGATTTTGAAAATTATGCTCAGTATCAAATAGAAGGACTGTGCATTTGTGTTCATCAGAATTTTTGCAAGTATGAACAGAAAAGAGAGCAAGTTTTCTAACTAATAGAGTGCACTCTTGAAGAGATATAATAGATTCAATAATAAAGGATTGAGATAGTAGTTTTTTATGCTCTTCAGCATATTTAGTTGCAGTTTGATATTTAAGAAAGTTAAAAATTTTGGTTTTGATGATGTTTGAAAAATAACATTTATAAATTTCAAAGAATTTATTAAACCAATTTTTGAGAATTGCTCTATGTAGTTTAAGGAAAGGTATTTAAAAAGAATTTTTAAATTTTTTAGTATTAATATTAAAAGAAATGTTAATATTTAACTTTTCATTATTTTGTATTTGAAAAGAAGCTTTGTTGATTAAATTATAGCTAATGTTATAATATAAGGTAAGATGAAGTAGTTGAAGTTTTATATCTTCTGCAAATTTTTTTGCATGAATAGTTTTATAAGTAGAGTTAAGAAAGAGGTATAAGTGAACAAGATTCATAGCAAGATTGGGGAATTTTTTTGTAGTTGCATTTTGTAAAGAATATGATAAGAAATTTAGAAAGAATAAGTTTTAAAGTATTAATTAAAATTTCTGTAGAAATTAGGATATTAGTATCAATTGATGGATTAGTTTTATAAACTAAGCTACCAAGAATTTGGGTTTTTATTCTGTTATATTTGTTAATAAATAATCAAAAGAGTATTTAAAAATAGATTTAATATCTGAATTTTCAGAATGAATAGTTTTTTCAGATGCAAATTGAATTAAATTGGGTTTAGAAAATCAAATAATTATTAAGAAACTGGGGTATTAAGTTTTGAGTTGGGTTTCATTTTTTTTGTGATCGAAAATAATTTAAACCAATCAAGATATTGAGAAGTACTATATTTTTGTTATTGGGATTTGGTATTCTTTTTAGAAAATTTAGATAAAATTTCTTTAAAAAGTTATATTTTTTTAGTTTTGTCAAGTAAAATAAATTTAGATATATGAACCATTTTTCTTTGAACTTGAGACAAAAGATTAGTTTAAGGAAGGTAATATAATTTGATATCAATAATTCTGTAAGTACAACTATGATGAATAAGCTGAGTTCTAAATAGAATTGCTGTAGTATAATCTGAAGAGTATTTGTTTTCTTGAGAAAGAATACAAGAAAGATTTTTGATATTATATAAAACATATATATGAATATGTTGAGAATAAGAAAAATAGCAGTTGGTATAGGATTAGTATTGAATGAAAGAAAAAGAATAATGGAATTAGAAAGTTAAATTGAAAATTGTTTAACAATAGAAGATGCAAGTAGAGTATTACTACTTTTTTTAAAATGTTTAGTAGAAATAATTGGAAAAGTTTGTGTATTAGAGACCAAGAATAATAGGTTAAATAATTTTGTAATAGTGAGAGATAAAATTTGTATAGAATTAACTACATAAACATGTGCCAATAGTCAGTTGAGTGAGAACTTTAAAATAATGTTGTTTTTTCTTAAGACTTTCATATTGATTAAGATTAATATCTGGTAGAAGAACACAGAGTAATTTAGAAGTTTCCTTATTTATACCAAGTCCATGATGGCCTCTGTATTTAGAGTAATAATAATCTATATTATAGGAGTCTAGTTCAGTTGTTGTAAGACTAGATATTTTTTTAAAATATTTTGTTAAGTAAAAATTATAAGTATATGATTTTGTAAGGATAGTAAGCAAGTATAGAAGTTTTAGTATAAGGTATAGCTTAATATAGATTTATATAATTTTATATAATAAGATATTATAAAATTATAATTTATAATAAACTAGAATATTAGGTGTAACTAAATACAGTCACCAATATAGTATAATATTAGTACAAAGTACAATTTTTGTGTAAAATTAATTAGAACCAAATATGAAAAAGAATAGATTGTATGTTAAGTAAAGTTCTATTTAAGGATATATTAGTAAATTTAGTATAAATTTAATTAAATATAAATTAAGAAGTAATCTGATATTATAAAAAAAACATGTAAAGATGAGCAGACTAGGAACAAAAAATAAAAAAAAATTTTAACAAGAAAGTAAAAATTAAATTTAACTGTAATTTAGTTAATATTTAGCCAAAATCTTCATTTAGAACTTGTTTTGACCAAAAAAGTATATTCTATGCTTTTACTTAAGAGTATAAAGTAGATTTTGACAATAACTTTTACATAATAATTAAAATTGTAAATTATAAAGACCAAAAACTGTCAATATGTTTTTCTCAATGAGTTTAAATCTTAAAGACTTGAAACTTTTAAAAAAGTGTAAAATTAAGTGCTAAACAAGTTTACTTAAGAGCCAAAGACAAGTTAACTTAGTAAAATAAATAGTTATAAATATTTTGTATGGACAAATTTTTAGTTAAGATTTGTATAAAGGATTTGTAGAAAAGAATTTAATTAGTCTCAAACTTAATTCATACAATATTATTTATTTAAAGAAGTATTGAAACTAAATATTGACAATTTATTTATAAAACATTTATTTCTTATAAATATTTACTAATTTTCTATGTTTTAAATAATATTTATTTAAGAAAAAATAAAAGAGATTTTTTCAGATTAGACATTTTTAAAAGTAAGACTTAAGAAAAAGGTCCTAAAAAAGAAATATAACTACTTTTATATTATCAAAAAACTTTAATTAGAAAATAGTATGAAGAAGGATATGAAAATACATAATTAGTATTGTATCATATAATTAACAAAGAAAAAGAAGCTGTGTAATTAATAGAATAATCTAACAATACATATATATATAATTTTTTTTTTTAAACATTAATGATAAGACTATGTCTTTAATTTTATTAAAATTCAATTGAAGTTTTTATAAAGAAAAGCTTACTTTTAAATTACATATGAATAATAAAGACTTAGACATATAATCTGTGACCTAAATCTACAAGAATAATCAAAACTCACCTAAATTTGGGTTTGAATAATAATATAAGGAAGAGAAGTATAGTATTTAATTTATTAGATAGTTAAAGATCAATTTTAGTAATAATTTGTGGTATTGAAATAGAAGATAAAGATAGGTTAGAAGAGTGACTATGAGTTGAGTTAATAGAAAATGTAATTTAAGACTGTGCAGAACATAAGATACAGTATAGAATCTATATTTGTTTATATATTTGTTGGTTTAAGTGAAGAAGAAATTTGATAAAAAGAGTAGTAATAGTATAGTAAGAAATAGAAGAATTGTAGATAGTAGAAGTAAGATCGATAGAAACTAGATCAGATAGAGTAGAAATAAATAAAGATATATATAAAGAGTTATGCAGTTTGAAACTGTTAAGTGTAAGAATTTTAGTATATAAATCAGAAACAAGATTGACAGATATATAAGATACTATTAAGAGAATTAGAGATTAAGTAGTAAATTATTTGAATTTATAAGCAGATAACTTAATGAAATAAAAAGCTGGTTTAGGTGCATTGATGACAGAAAAAAGAAATAAAGAGTTATATTTATGAAGAGTATAAGAAATAGAAAGTTCATCTGTAAGAATTTTAACTTGAATAGTTTTTAAAATAGATGAATAAAAACTGTAAGCAAAATTAGAAAGTTTTTGATTATTGTTAATATAAAGTCATATAGCTTCCTAGTTAATTCAAATGCAATGATAAACCATTGTTGAAAATAATGTTAAGATGTCCAAAGTATTATAATATAGGCTTGGCATATTATTCAAATAGAGTGTCAGATAGGAATTTCAATAAGAAATTCATTAATAAAAGGAGTATAGTTAAGGTTATAAGGATTATTAGTTAAGAATATTAGGTAAAATAATATTTGATGATTACAAGCAAGTTGATCAGCAAGGTGTTAAATTGGTCATCTTAGTGAGCAATAACTTTG
Organism: Cetraspora pellucida; assembly: GCA_910591915.1. Taxonomy (NCBI): domain Eukaryota; kingdom Fungi; phylum Glomeromycota; class Glomeromycetes; order Diversisporales; family Gigasporaceae; genus Cetraspora; species Cetraspora pellucida. The sequence continues at coordinate 4,929 of CAJVQA010011425.1, forward strand.
TGAAAAGTAAATAAGATTTAATAAAGTTGATAAGTGTTTGCCAAATAGGAAAATATAAAATATAAGTATAAGAAAGAATAGATGCTAATTGGTAAATATAATAATATTTGGAGATTACTAATTGTGAGTCAATGAATATGTGAACAGAGTAATGTCTAGGAGCAGTAATAATTGCTGAAAGAATAGCAAGAATTCAGCTTTGAAGGAGTTAATAGTTGTAGAGTTATTAACTTGAACCCAATCTATAACTATAGAGTACTATGAGTTACCAAGATCAATAACAGAACCATTAGTGTAAAATAAAATAAATAATAAATTGTAATTTGAGTTTGTGATGGTCTGAAGATTATTAACAAGTTGATATGTTTCAAAAATAGGAGGTAGTTGTTGTAAATTAATTGTAAGTAAAGGAGGAGGTGAATATATAAGGGATATCGAAGAGCAACAGAATATGCAATATCAAGAAAGTTTGTATAAAAGTTGAGAGTTTTGTTAGGATTAATGCAGCAAAGTAGTTAGTAGCCAAGTTAGTAGAAATAAAGATAGTACATTTGTTAGCAATTGTATTTAAATTAAGGTGGCATCTAGTATATAATGTAGTAGTAGAGAGAGGAATATGATAAATATTAGAGAACTAAGACTGAAATGAGCAATGTCAGTGATTAATAAGAATAAGGCCAATAGATGTATTATTATTTTTTTTTTTAATATTAATGGTGAAGCCATGCCTTTATCTTTATTGAATATTTATTTGAAATTTTTATATAAGATATAAATTTATTATTAAAAATATTATAAAAAGAGTAGAAGATCAGACTAGTTTATCTGTGACCTAAACTAACAAGAGTGGCCAAGGCTCATCTAGATTTAGTTATTAGTAATTATGTATGAAAAATTAGTTTGATATTTGATTCATTGTATATATCAGAAGTTAATTTTAAAATGAATTGAATTAAAAAAGAAAGGTTGAGGTGAATATGAAATAGAATTTAAGGGTGAGTTAAAAGTAGGAAAATAAAATATTGATTTTGAGATACAGTAGGGAATCCAAATTTTATGATATATTTGTTGGTTAAGATGAAGTAAAAATTTGATAACAAGTGTTGTAACTAATTTTTTAGATAATAAATTTGAGATAATAGAGATAATTTAATGTAGCACTAAGCCAGATAAGGTTGAAAAGACTGATAGTAAGTCTACTGTGTTGTGTGTAGTTATACAATACAGTTGTTTAATTTGGCAATGTAGTTTGGTTATCATTTCAGAAGTAGTGTTAAGTGTATTTGTGTTTAGAGTATGTTGTACAGAGCTATTAATAAGGTTATATAGCAGCTGGTTAGATGGATATGTTATTCAGTGAAGGTGCATAATTAGAGAATTGAAATGCTTTGTAAACATGTAGTTTTGGATTTTTTTGAATCATAATTGCTATTCCAGCTTTGCAACTATTAGTGCAAGACCAGTAATAGGTAAACTGTTGAGATTTAGAAAATTTAGCATTTGCATTGTCTTGTGCAATTTTAGTTTCTGTAATGCTAGTTATATTGATGTTATTGGATAAACAATAATCCTCTCAAACTTGTTGTTTAAATTATCATTGTATTCTCATATATTGTGTATACATATTAATAAATGTAATGGTTTGTATAGAATAGATATAAATGTTTCTTTTGTTGGTAGGTAGATGGTCAGTTGTGTATTATGAGTATTAGAGAATATAAGTTGAAAAAGAGTCTTGGATCTATTGGCTGTATAATTAGATGTAAAAGTAACTGGTATAGATGAAGATTTAGAAAATGGATCTGTAAGAAACAATTGATCAAGTGAAACTAAGTGAATATTAAATAAAGTATTGTTAAATGTTGTTAGTAAAGATAGATGTTTGTATATTTTATATTAAAAAGATTGAATAGTATAATGTTTATGCAAAATAGAATCAGAAAAGTTAGTGTATATATGTAACTTAGTTTTGTTTTAGTTGATAGATATTTTGAAGCTATTTTTGAAAAAGTGTTTTTGAAAATAGGATAGGAAGTTTCAGAGTGTTATAGGATTATGTATAATAGGTGATTGTGTGATTATAGAAATTTGTTGTAGCATGTATTTGTTTTTGCAGAAGGTAAAGTGTTGGAAGCAGAAACTTAAGAGGTTAAGTTGTCTTCTACAGAGTTATTCACTGTTTGAAGCTTGGCTTACACAGCTGTAAAGGATACCATATCCTGCCTGTATATTAGATCTGGCTGTTATTAGCTTGGTCCTTTATGTAAATGGGCTTTACTGCCTGCCCACTTATATTATTTTCCTTACCAATTACTAGAGATGTATCTTTTAGCAAGGTGGTGGCTGCATTTATAAGAGTAGTAGAAGACAGATTTATTGAAAAAGGTTTCTTTAAGAAAGAGAGATTCTTCAATTAAAAAAAATATTGAGTATAACATTTTAAATTTGTTTTGTAATATTTTGTTTGTCTCTGAATAGGCTGTTTCTCAGTAGTAGGTATTGATTTGTGAATATGTTAGTAATTTGTTAAGAGAGTTAAAAAATGTTAAAAGTTTTGCTAATAGTTCTGTGCTAGTAGGCTTAGAGGTAATAGTTTTACTGCTTTTTGTTTATTAAATTTGTCAATATGATAGTTTTGTGTTGCAATATTTTGGTATAAATTAAGATATAAATAAAAATAGTAGCTGTGATGTTTAGGATTAGTTGAAATATTGTTAATTTGCAAGCAGATTTTTCTATTTCTGTTGCAAGCTTATTAAGGAGAAAGTTGGAAATTTGTTTGTAAAATAATGCTTCATGTTTACTGTTTTTGTAGAATATGAATAGGTCAATTTTAGGTTGTTTCCAAATTTTATTTTTTTGTTTTGAAAAGTTTGCATATAATTGTTTAAAGATATTATTTAGTAATTATAAAAAGTTGTGTTAAAGTGAGGTTAAGAAGTTTTAGTAGATGGGTTTGTATTTTCTAGTTCTTTTTCTTTGTTTTTGGGTTCAGTTTTTTTAACTAGAAACAAGTTTCTTCTTCACAACTAAGAATATAAAAGTTGGCTAATTTAATAGTTTCATTTCGACATTCAAGTAAATTATGAGGTTGTTGGAATTGTATTTTATAGATAAAGTTTCTTCAAAGTAGTGAATGAATTTTTGTTGGATTTGGTATTTTAAGAAGTTAAATACTTTAGTTTCATCTAGTATTTGGATGAATTGTCAGTTGTATATTGGAAAAAATTGTTTAAATTATGCTTTAAATCATTTAAGAAGTTTGCAAAAGATGGAATATTAAGTTTTTGATAAAAGAGTGTTTTTGGAATATTAAAATCAAAATAATATTGAATTTGTTATTATATCTAATTATAATATATATATTTTTTTGTTAAAATCAGATACTTTTGATAAAATATTAAATCTTTTAGCTCGAAGTTATAAGTTTTTAGTGAATTTAATATAATCAATTGCTTAATAGTTGTTTAAGAGATATAAATGAATTTGAGCTAGATTAATGCAAAGTTGAAGCCAGTTTTGGTTAGTATATAAGCTGAAAAAACAAAGTTTTTAGAATAGTTGAGTTTTGTAAAAAAATTATTGTAAATGCTAGGATAAATTTTTTAAGAGTTTTTTCAAGTATATTAAAAAAAATAATAATTGCTTTGTCAGTATTAGAATTAGTTTTTTGAATAAATTCAATAAGAAATTTAGGTCTGTCTTTAGCCATTTTGCAAATAATGTGATAAAAGCTAGCTTTAATGGCCTTTTGCTTAAAAGTTTCAGATTTGATTTCATTACCAGGATAGAAATTATGTAGATAGGATTTGAGAAAGTTAAAAAATTTTTTTGAAAATTCTGTTTGAAGTTGTAATTTGTTCTTCATATTATTAGAAATTAGAAAATTAGCAAGCTAGTCAAATGTTGGGTTGGCTTTAATTTTTAGTTGATTGGTAGTAGTATTAGTTTGTGTTGATTGTTATTGTTGGTTATTTGTTTGTTGCTGTTGTTGTTGTTCTTTCTGAGAGTAAGGTGAGTTTTGATATAATAGTTGTTGTTGTTGTTAGTATTATTGTTGGTTATTATTATTAATGTTGTTATTGTCCAGATCCATATTGTTTATAGTATTGTTGTTATTGTTAGGTGAGGTTGTAAAAGTAAGTTCAGATACAAGTAGATTGTAGAAGCTAATTGTTTGTTGAAGTTTTTGAATAATATAGAAGAAGAGCTTGACTGGTAAGCAAATTGTTATGTACTAGTGTAGGCTTTATAGTAAGGTTTATCATTATGTAAGATAGCATCAGTTGCCAGGTAGTGTTAATTATTTATTTCTTTGCAAGCAATAGGTAGGTTACATTTAGCACAAAGGTGATTATATATATTAGATGAAGGTAATGCTGTAGATAATATAGAACAAATTTAGTAGAGTTTGCAATTGTATTTGCTAAAGTTTTTTAATCTTTAAGTTTTTTAATAATATTTGTAGTTTTATGTTGTTTATAGGTTTAATTAGTTGTTGAGATAAAGTATGTGTGATGTTTGTCACAAAAACATGTGATAACAGAGCTAGATTTAGGTGCTTTGAAGTAGTAACTGTATTTAGTACTTCCTCTAAGTTCAGTAATATTGCAATTTTTTGGGTTGTTTGTTTGCAGAGATAGAGTGAAATAAGGTTGCTGCATCTTCATAAATATGAATTCTGAAGCTTTTAGAATATTTTTGATAAAAATAATTAAGGTTGATGGTATCAGGTGCAGTTGTTACTAGGATTGGTATTTTGGTCAAAAAATAGGTTGTTAGATATGTTTTTTGAAAAAATTTGATTCGTTTAGAGGTTTCTAGACTAATTAGGAAAGTTTGGAAAAGATTTAGTTTACAGATAAGCTGATTGGATGTTTAGAAAATTCTAATGGGTTCCAGAAAATTGAAATTTCTAGGGCAACTTAGCAAGTTTTCTTAAAATTGCTAATGAAAAAACCTATAAAGAGCAAGTTTTTGTTTTTGTTTTTTGCTTGTATCTCAATGAGTTTTGGTTCAGTTTTAACAAATTATATATCAAAATGTTTGTCTCAGTGAACTGAACAACTTTTAAATAGGTAAATAGATAGATTTAATTAGTAAAAGTATATATAAATAGACAAAAACCAAATTCTTGGTTTTTGGAACTTTTCTTAGCAGCCAAGTTTTATTGAGAAATAAACACAACTACCTAGAAGAAGAAAAGTGTGCTGAACAACTTTACATAAGAGGTCAAGTAAGCTTATTTAATAGAATATTGAGAAATAATCAACTGGTTTTTTGTAGTTTTGTTATAAGTGATCTATAGAAAGAGTTGCTTTAAGTTTATATATCATTTTGAAAAGTTATATTTATAGTTGTTATTGTCATTATCATTAAATTTAAAGCCAAATAAAGATGAAAAATACAACACTAAATGTTAGATGCAGCAAAACCAATTAGAGCACAAATAACAAAAGATTTTTTTTAACTAATTTGGTTAAAATATTCACAAATTGCTTCAATAACTTTTAATTTTCTGATGCATCAGAACCATCTAAATACATTAATAATTGAGAAAGCTTGTTAGAACTATTAGGATAATTTCTTTTATAATAATCACAAATAAGTAAAAATGCTTTTTTCTGTTTATCATTAAAATTTACTAAAATTTTTTAAAATAAGTAAGATAAATTTACTTGATTTAATATTAGTGTCAAATGTGAATCAGATGATTGTTTTTTTTTTTTTTTTTTTTAATATTAATGGTGAGGCCATGCCTCTATCTTTATTGAATATTTAATTGAGATTTTAC